>CM067319.1:5157500-5280000 GCA_034231615.1 Meghimatium bilineatum | reverse complement strand
ACAAAAACGATGGACCACCGAAATAAAAGTCAACAAATTCCACAATATACTCAGCACACACGAGGACCGTCTCTAGAAAACTATTCTACCCCTGACGCTGAAAAGGCAACAAAGGGTTTAACGAATATAGCTACATCACTACACAATCTGTGTCTTTAGTGCATTTAAGTATGGAGCGCATTGCTTTGGTTTACACCCTTTCAATTGACGCATGCCTGAGAATCACTAGAGGTTATTCAATAACTGAATTCTTCTTCTTCTTCAGTGTTTATTCTCAAACTCCTGCTGGATCTCTCTTGTAGCAGAAACATGATCCTACTATATTTCAAGCAGGATGTAGTCCAGAGAATGGAAATGCGTTGTGTCGCCGTTTTACTTGCGTCAATGGCTCAATACATCCATCTTCGGCGGGAATAATTGAATTTAACAGACCCTGGTACAAGAGAACCAGGTAACATTTTTCAGATTTACAGCAGCCAATAACGTAAACAAACTCAGGACTTTCCTGGCTTGATCTATTACCTGGTGTACATGTACAGAGAAAGAATGTATTTTCAAAAACATCACTACATGTAATCTCTCAATGACCTCTGCACACAATTCCACCGATTTTATCATCATCATCACAACCATCATCATTGCCATCATTATCACCACCACAACCGTTATGATAACCACTTCATCATTACGTGCAATAAGCGAACACATCGTCGGACGCCACGTACTGAAAATCTCATATGTGGCATACCTTTTGTCCACATAACCAACCATCACACAGTAGCAACCCCAAGTAAAACATAACCAACCATCAAACAGTAGCAACACCTAGTAAAATATAACCAAAGATCACACAGTAGCAACCCCAAGTAAAACATAACCAACCATCACACAGTAGCAACCCCAAGTAAAACATAACCAACCATCAAACAGTAGCAACACCTAGTAAAACATAACCAAAGATCACACAGTAGCAACCCCAAGTAAAACATAACCAACCATCAAACAGTAGCAACCCCTAGTAAAACATAACCAAAGATCACACAGTAGCAACCCCTAGTAAAACATAACCAAAGATCACACAGTAGCAACCCCAAGTAAAACATAACCAACCATCAAACAGTAGCAACCCCAAGTAAAACATAACCAAAGATCACACAGTAGCAACCCCAAGTAAAACATAACCAACCATCAAACAGTAGCAACCCCTAGTAAAACATAACCAAAGATCACACAGTAGCAACCCCTAGTAAAACATAACCAAAGATCACACAGTAGCAACCCCAAGTAAAACATAACCAACCATCAAATAGTAGCAACCCCAAGTAAAACATAACCAAAGATCACACAGTAGCAACCCCAAGTAAAACATAACCAACCATCACACAGTAGCAACCCCTAGTAAAACATAACCAACCATCACACAGTAGCAACCCCTAGTAAAACATAACCAACCATCACACAGTAGCAACCCCTAGTAAAACAGATGTACATATACAGTTGAAGAGTTCCTTGGGAAGAGCCTCTAGATCTCTTGGCTTTGTACAACTTTGATTGTACACCTTCTGAGAAAATGTTGTACAACTTTGATTGTACACCTTCTGAGAAAATGTTGTACAACTTTGATTGTACACCTTCTGAGAAAATGTTGTAAACCTTTGATATGTTGTACAACTTTGATTGTACACCTTCTGAGAAAATGTTGTACAACTTTGATTGTACACCTTCTGAGAAAATGTTGTACAACTTTGATTGTACACCTTCTGAGAAAATGTTGTACAACTTTGATTGTACACCTTCTGAGAAAATGTTGTACAACTTTGATTGTACACCTTCTGAGAAAATGTTGTACAACTTTGATTGTACACCTTCTGAGAAAATGTTGTACAACTTTGATTGTACACCTTCTGAGAAAATGTAGAACAATTTTTATTGTACACCTTCTGAGAAAATGTTGAACAACTTTGATTGTACACCTTATGAGAAAATGTTGTAAACCTTTGATATGTTGTACAACTTTGATTGTACACCTTCTGAGAAAATTTTGTACAACTTTGATCATACATCTTCTGAGAAAATTTTGCACAACTTTGATTGTACACCTTATGAGAAAATGTTGTAAACCTTTGATAAGTTGTACAACTTTGATTGTACACCTTCTGAGAAAATGTTGAACAACTTTGATTGTACATCTTCTGAGAAAATGTTGAACAACTTTGATTGTACATCTTCTGAGAAAATGTTGAACAACTTTGATTGTACATCTTCTGAGAAAATGTTGTACAACTTTGATTGTACACTTCTGAGAAAATGTTGTACAACTTCTGAGAAAATGTTGTACAACTTCTGAGAAAATGATGTACATCTTTGATCATACAACTTCTGTGAAAATGTTGTACAACTTTGATCATACAACTTCTGAGAAAATATTTTACAACTTCTGAGAAAATATTGTACAACTTCTGAGAAAATATTGTACAACTTCTGAGAAAATGTTGTACAACTTCTGAGAAAATGTTCTACAACTTCTGAGAAAATGTTGTACAACTTTGATCATACAACTTCTGAGAAAATATTGTACAACTTCTGAGAAAATGTTGTACAACTTCTGAGAAAATATTGTACAACTTCTGAGAAAATGGTGTACACCGCTGAAACTCTAAAGTGTATTAAATATAGTTAAGGATAATCCTTCCAATTCAACAAAAGTATCCAAGAGCTGTATTGTTCGAAATTTTTTTGGGGATTCTTCTTTTTCTTCTTCTTTCGTTCACTTGAAACATGTCTATATTTGTAATTCTGTCTCCTTAATAAAACTCACTGTCTTTTGTAATTCATACAGTGTCCCATAGAGTTTTGATTCCAGTGTTGTTTCCTCTGGCCAATATCTTCGCCTCAGTGTTTCATGCTCAGAACACTCTTGAAGTATATGTTTGGCACTCTGTATTGCCTGTCCACATGTACACATGGCCGTGTTGCCAATCTTGAACTTTGTATACATGTGACTGCGGAGTCGGTTGTGTCCAGTTCTGAGACGTAGAATTATAACTTGTTCTGATCTGTTCATAATGTGATAGTCATCTTGTGTTGGTGTTTGTGGCTTTCTTATTGACTTGATCATCTGTTTTTTCTGATGGTAGGTGATTGGTATATGGTTGGTCTTCGGCAGCACCTTCCTTAGCCAGTTGGTCTGCTTTTTCATTTCCTGTTATTCCACAGTGAGAGGGTATCTACTTCATGGTTACCCTATATTGGTACGACAATTCGCTAAGTAGTTTTTTCTAGTCTGTTAGTTGTCCAGACTAGAGAGCTTGAAGCACTGACCTTGCATCTGTCAGGAATAACAGAGGCTGTAGGTCAGAGTTGGAGTTCAGCAGTTTTTTAGCTGCCACACTAATTGCCTGTATTTCTGCCTCATAATTATATTTTTGGGGATGAAATGAAACACACACAAAAACCAATTCTTGCCGATTTTTCCGACAGAGCAATACAACACAGGGAACACTTCCAGTTATTCATGTATTTAAGAATGTACGCCCTTAATAGCCTCTAACAACATGAATAGTATGTAATAGTGTCGCTATTCTTTGCTCCCCTTTTTGACTCGACAGCGCAGTGGCAAGAATTATTTATAACTGTGTACAATTTCTTCTAAATTATGATTTGAACATAGGTCTACTCAACCAGGCTAGAAAGTCTGTGTTTTAGCATCAGCCACTGTTGTATGGGTTAATACTAACATCTCAGAACTTTCCAGAAAGTGAAAATGATTTATTTCGTTGTACTCTATACTCCATTCACTATACATATTCCGTCGTTCTCAACCGAGCAGAATAATGTGTCACACAAAGCACGTTATTCCGTAGCTCAATAGTAAAGTAAATGAAGTAATGTTATCTGTTTCCGTGCTATTGATGTTTATTGGAGATTGCGGTGTTAACCCCGTATTTTTCTTTTACCAACGACATACATGGGGATGAAGTGGTCAGCATCATCTCCGCGGTCTTTACTTTACCAGAAGATATGATATCCATTTCCTTAGACTGGGTCGAAAACGGTATTCCTTTTAAAATAGCGTATTGCAAACACGACGTTGCGGTCTGATTTAGAAAGTTTGATTTAGTAAACGCAATACATTTTGCAGTTTTAGAACCTTTGACCTAATGAACGCAATACACTTGTCAGTTTTAGAACCTTTGACCTAGTGAACGAAATATATTTGTAAGCAATAGAACATTTGACCTAGTGAACGCAATACACTTGTCAGTTTTAAAACCTTTGACCTAGTGAACGCAATACACTTGTCAGTTTTATAACATTTGACCTAGTGAACGCAATACACTTGTCAGTTTTAAAACCTTTGACCTAGTGAACGCAATACACTTGTCAGTTTTATAACATTTGACCTAGTGAACGAAATACATTTGGAAGCTATAGAACCTTTAACCTAATGAACGCAATACACTTGGTAGTGTTAGAACATTTTACCTAGGTGCCCACTACACTTGCAGTTTGAGAACCTTTGACCTAGCGAACACAATACATGGGGAAATTTTAAATACTTCTTGTCTTATGCGCTCGTTCACAAACTCCTGCAAATACGCAGGGTGTAATTCGGAGAACAGAATGCATTATGTAATAGTTACAGCTTTGCTGCGGTATTTGCGCATCCGTCGTCAGCATGGCTTTCAGGACACTTTGACCCTATATGGAATAGACAAATCCATCACATAACCTCCTTAGAAGCCTCCTACAACATGCATGGAAGGTAAACAGTGTTGATATTATTTGCTCCACTTTCAGGTCCCGATAACACACTGGCGGATGTTGTAAATAATATTTTGCAAAGAATGACGTCAAGGTCCATTAGCTATTTATCTCCGTTATACACTCAAGAGAGGGAGGTCATGGATGGGACGTGCTGAGGATGTCATACAAAGCGTGTGCAGATTGCAAGATGTGGCAGCAGGTGCTGAATGCATAAATCTACCCACAGATTTCGAAACGTGTTTGAGAGTAGTAATATCACTTATCAGGGAATGCAGTGAATAATGTCCCACAGCTGTGGAGAAAGAAGTGCAGGCTTTAATCAGTGAGAATACCAACGAGGGGATGTGATTATATACACTGATGGATCTGTAATTAGGCATGTTCGCAGTGCTTGGGCCTTTACAGCTCAGTGCGCAGATAAAACGATCAGGGATGAGAGTGGTGCCTTTCCGGTCACAGAAAGTAGTATGACCATGGAGACTATGACGGTGACCAGGACATTCGAGTGGGTATGCACACAGAAGGTAACGCAGGTCTGCATCTTGAGTGACTCTATGAGTATGATTAGGAATGTACAAGTGGGTCTCGTTCGCGAACAGTGGATTGAGGCCTTGAGAAAGGCGAGGCTGAAAGTGGTTACATTTATTTTCGTGCCAGGACATGTGGGTGTTCGAGGCAATGAAAGAGCGGATCAACTGGCGTCATGCACGATTGTGGCAAAGGCAATGGGTCAATGGATCCCGCTGACTTTCGAACTACTTAAGAGATATAACACGCGAGAGTGAGACTAATGTGGATGTTGATTTCTTTTTAATGGCTAGGATTAAAGATCAAGGATTGAAATGCGGTGTTGTCTGAGGTGAACATTTTGGAGGGCGCAGAAGAATGATGGTCAACCAGCATAGGACCGGTACTGTCAGCAGACGTGTAATGGCGGATACACTCAAGGAGAGATCGGAGCAATTATAGACGTGTCCAGTTTGCAGTGATGATGATCCGACGACTAACTAACTAGCTCCGTTATACATTCTTGTCTTACCGTTAATATCATTATAATCCACTATAGAGGAGAAGAATCTATCTGCCTGCAGTCACTGGTGGTTGGTATATAATATTATGTTCCCTCAGCGCTGAATACGGTGAAATATGGGCAGAAACAAGATCTCTCGAGTTTGGAGATTTGATGCTGCTCTTTGTATTCTTACATGTTGTTCATACCCATAGTCATACCCGCTGATGGTTGTCCTACAAAGAGTCTCCTGAATATCTTCTTTTTCTTTTTCCATCTGCTACCAATTTTAATGTGTGTAGTGGCAGTCTGTTTATGTTCATTCTAAGTACATGCCCCATATACGTTTATCGCTGTCTGTATCGATTTTATAGTCTTGCAATGTATAGAGTTATAAATTCATAAAACAATGATTTGTTATTGAAGACATGCGGTTAATAATTCGTAAAGACAATTGTCAAGACCGTTTAGCGTTAGTATCCTTTTTACAATGGATTATTTACGGCTTTATTTAGGATATAGAGTCAGGACCGTAGTTCAAAACTCCGCAAAAATTATCAATTCGGAATATGATTTTCAATACTAGGAACTTTGCCGAAAAATGGGCCTAAAACCAACCTTATCCCCCACCTTCTCTAACCAACCTTATCCCCACCTCTTCTAACCAACTTCATCCGCACCTCTTCTAACCAACCTCATCCCCACCATTTCTTAGCAATTTCACCACAGAAAGGTAATCAAATGTTTCATTTTTTTAAAGTTGGTCTGACACACGTAAACTGAAACCATCAAAAAGATGGTCTGACACACGGAAACTGAAACCTTCAAAAAACATGGTCTGACACACGGAAACTGAAACCATCGAAAACATGGTCTGACACGCGGAAACTGAAGCCATCAAAAAGATGGTCTGACACGCGGAAACTGAAACCATCAAAAACATGGTCTAACACACGGAAACTGAAACCATCAAAAGGATGGTCTAACACACGGAAACTGAAACCATCAAAAGGATGGTCTAACACACGGAAACTGAAACCATCAAAAGGATGGTCTAACACACGGAAACTGAAACCATCAAAAAGATGGTCTGACACATGGAAACTGAAACCACCAAAAAGATGGTCTGACACATTGAAACTGAAACCATCAAAAGGATGGTCTAACACACGGAAACTGAAACCCTCAAAAAGATGGTCTGACACATGGAAAATACGAATGATCATATTTCTTTTAATGTTTAATATTGTTAACCTCCTTCCTTGCATTAGGGAAGAATGTATACACCGGCATGTCTACAGCCCTGTATACACCGGCATGTCTACAGCCCTGTATACACCGGCATGTCTACAGCCCTGTATACACCGGCATGTCTACAGCCCTGTATACACCGGCATGTCTACAGCCCTGTATACACCGGCATGTCTACAGCCCTGTATACACCGGCATGTCTACAGCCCTGTATACACCGGCATGTCTACAGCCCTGTATACACCGGCATGTCTACAGCCCTGTATAGATTCCAGAATTTGTTCGTAAGCTCAAATGTGGATTATCCTAACACAGAAATTAGCTGTCACGTCGAAAGAGACAACAAATCACATTTGCTCTGGGTTGCTATGAAGGATCATAACTGTTTCTACATTGTTTTCATAATGAAGGCTTTCTAGTTGAAACATTATTGGCGCCTGTTTTGTTTTAGGTCTTTTGTTAGCACCGAAGATTGATGTGTCGCGCCACTGGCACAAATAAATCTGCAATACAACGCGTTTTAATTCTCTCGTCACCCTGTTGGAAACCAGTAAGCCCATTGTCCGGCTGCAACAGGCATCCAGCGGGAGTTTGAGAATGAACGCTAAACAATAAGTATTTTCTTATCATTGTTAGCAACACGCTAATGTACCTATCTCATTGCGTATTCTCCTTTAACTTGAGAATATCCTGCTGCCTAGATCTCTACAAATCGCATTCCGCCCCCGCAATATCAAATAGACATATATACTTTTTACACTTTTATTTCATCTTGTTTATTTGTTGTACACCCGAATCTTCTGAACACACCACATTTTCCTCGATTCTATCTCATGTCACCACACCGCCTTGCACTGTTGGCATGTCATTAACACACCCCCACATCTAATAAACAGAGACGAACTCTGTCATTCAGCTAGATACAAGAAGCGAGACTTGTAATTCTGTCTTTCCCTTCGATCTCGGCGGTTTATATATTGTGGTTCGGCCATCGAATGAACAGAGCGCTGGGCACGTGTGACATGTAATTTTCAATTCACTGCAAACAGTTTTTTCTTTCTGATTGTAATAAACATTTAATGTGCTTTTAAATAAAGCAAAACATTTCTTGTAAATATATCATTATTTTAGTTCCGTGAGTGACAAAAATTACTTTTGTTTTTTCAATTATAGTGAAGTCTTTCTAGTAATATAACAATATAGTTTGTTCCGTTAGTACTGAAAACTGAAGGTTAGCTTTTAATTATACCAAGATTTTCTTTAAAAATTATTGCAATATTTTATTTTTGAAAGTGGCAAATACTGTTGTGTTTTTCTTTGAGGAATTATTTCTCGTAAATATAGCACAGGTATAATTTCAATTAGTGACAACTGCAGTTTTACTGTCACTTATAGCGCTTTTTAAACATATCCATTTCTTTTAGATCTGTGTGTTGGAGGTATAGATTCTGTAGTGATGTTTTAATTTATATCACACATGTTCTGCTATTGTTGCTGTTGTATCGATCCCCCGAAATTACGAGTGATTAGCTCTTTTTTCCTATTAATGGCGTGATTTCTCCACATATCTTTTTCATACACACTTTCAGTAGTTTGCAATGTGATGTGTAATGTGGTATGCAGTGCGCTGTGATATATGGTATGCAATGTGCTGTTCTATGTGGTGTGCAATGTGATGTACATTGTTTTCAGAAGATGTCTACTCAGAGGTTGAAAATCATAATACACCAAACGGGATTTGAGCCAAGTCCTTTCAAATCGCATCCACTCACCTCGCAACGACGATATATTTGGGCTTCGGTGTAGTCAAATATGGAAAACGACTCAAATTGCGAGAAAGGTGGGTGCCATCTGAGTGGACCTGGTTTGAAATCCTGTTTTCTGCGTTAAAATATTTTAAAATAAATTATGGATGCTTCTATATAATATAGTTCCACTCAGATAAAGTAATAGCTTTCTCGTAAATATAGCATGGTGTTTAGTTCCCTTAGCAGTAGAGACTGTAATTCTATATTTATTTATAACTAAATAATTTTTATTCTTTGAAATAATTCAACATTTGCTATCAATTTTAGCAGAAGAAATCAGCAAGAGTAGACATTATTTGGTGAGCTTTTGTAGATTCTTAGTTTTCTTTCGTTTCCTTGGAATACATATGTTTATATCTGAAGCTGTGTATCTTCTATAATCTGTGTTATAACTCGTACAGAGGTTGGTATAACTCGTACCAGTGTGTTTGCTTGGAATTTTCTTATGCCTGACTTAATTTCTTTTCTAAAAACATGACTGTGGCTAGATAGAGGTAGGTATATTTTCAGTTCTAGTCTTGTTTCTTTTGCCCAGTGTGTATGCTTGCAATGTCCTTATGCCTGAATTCGTGTCTCTTCCATAAACTTGACTGAATTTGTATATCTTGTACAAGGGATCGTAGAATTATTCTTTTAGAGCTGTTTATTGTGACCAATTTTTTCTTTCTCAGAATTGTTTCATATTCCGGGCATTCCTGAAGAATATGCTCTGCTGTCTGAAGTGTCTGTCCACATGTCCATGTGGCTGTATTGCCAATCTTTAACTGTGTATACATGTGGCTGTGGAATCAGTTGTACCCTGATCTGAGGACTTCAATAAAAACTTACCTTGTGTTCATCACGTGGTAGTCATGTGATGTTCATCACGTGGTAGTCATGTGATGTTCATCACGTGGTAGTCATGTGATGTTCATCATGTGGTAGTCATCTTGTGTTGGAATTTTAATTGCTTTGATCATCTGTTTCTTTTCATGGTACGCCATTGGCACATATTCTTGATCACTGTCTTTCCTGAATCAGCCAAACTGCTCTCTCATGTTTCCTTGTTTTATAGCACATACACTATTTTCTGTCATATATTCTTCTAGACTTCAAGTCACGTGATCAACATGGCGGCAGGATCCTGCGAACTTCTCTGACCAAATTGTGTCTAAATACACTGGAGTATACTTTCCAACATGTGTTATACCGTGTATCGTATTTCCAAGTCATGGATGTTACTTGTATTTACAATAAAGGATCACAATATAAACTTGTATTTTTATGTATTCTTAAGCTTGGATAGTGTAAATGTTAACACACTAGTCAACAGGTATCTCTACACACCGCTATGTTCCATCATGTTCACCATGTGATCAGGTCAAGTTAGGACCGATAGCTATAAATATGTTTAGTACTAGCAAAATGGAGAGCAAACTAGATTCTTGATTAGAAACTAGCATCGCAGCACATGAGACACTCCTATTAAGTGCTCCGCTCTCCGTTTCAACAGCGAGCCGTAGTCAGGTGTTGATTGCGTGATCTTCGGAACATTCCAAAAATTTCTTTATCTTCCCTCACCCCTAGATACTCCCATTTCTAACATTCTCTGTATGTGTACGTTCTCAGCCTCATTAACATCATCTGCATTTTGAAATGAATTTATGACTTTATCTCTTCTCAGCAATGTGCTGTCTATCGCCGAAATTGCCTGCCAATAAGTCGGCTCCCTCGTTTCCACTGACCCCAGCATGTCAGGGCAGTATATCCATGAAATACCTTGGACAATTGAGTTGTTCAATAAGTCCCACCATTATTTTCTCAGCATGAACTTTTCTGTCTTGCGCAGCATGCTTTGAGAATCTGTGAGTATTACCGAGTGTGTTGATGTATCAACCAATTAAGCGCTGCTGTAACTCTATCTCCATCCTCATGCTCGATGTGAATGGACTATGCTGAAGATTTCTCAACCAACCTCACTCCCTTTCTGTAGGCAACAAAACCCCAATCGCTTTTATTTGTATTTTTGTTAACAGAGATAGACAAATAACTATTGGTTAAATTGACAAATAACTATTGGTTAAATAGATAAATAACTATTGGTTAAAAAAATATATTTTTGGTTAACTAGACAAACAACTATTGGCTAAATAGATAAGTAACTATTGGTTGAATAGACAAGGAACTATTGGTTAAGTAGAAAAATAACTATTGGTTGAATAGACAAATAACTATTGATTAAATAGACAAATAACTATTGGTTAAATAGACAAATAACTATTGGTTAAATAGACAAATAACTATTGGTTAAAGACAAATAACTATTAGTTTATTCGACAAACAAATATTTTCTGAAAAACAATAATTATGGGACTAAAACGTAATACTTGAATCTATTTGATGATTGTACCTAGAATTATGTTTTCTACATGTGATCATTTTTCTTTTGCTCTCCAGAGTCATAGAAGAAAACAAGAAATTCACAGCTTTCATAAATATTTATGTTAGTTTGTGTGGTAAACCAACGTAAACAACAATAACTTGGCGACTGTTGTCAAGGTTACATCATACACGTTGTTTTCTGATCAACATTTGGATTTTGACATTTTGAAATAAGGTATATTAACTTTTGAAAGGTATATTAACTCTTAGTGTGCCACTGGACCATTAAATAGGCACGAATGTTGATTTAGTTCTACCAAACGGTAACTGGATAGTTATGTTCGCTTCTTCCAGAACGAAAATTGTGGTTTTTACGCATTGATGATTTAGATTATTTCTTGTTTTTTTTCGTTCTTAAACTCCTACATGATCTGCCTTGTAAAAGGACAATGGTCCTACTAATTTCAGACGGACGTAGGTCTAAAGAACGAAAATGCGTTTTATCGCCATTTCATTTGCGGCAATGATTGACATATCCGAATTGGTGGTATTAAGGTGATAAATTAATTGTTTTGTGTATGTTTGTTTGTATGTTTATTTGCTTGAAGTTGTAGGCCTTTTTTCGTTTGATTGTTTGTATATTTGTTGGTTTATTTGTTTATTTACTTCTTATTATGTATGTGTGTTTGTTTATTTGTGTGTTTGTATGTATGTTTGTTTATATGTTTTCGTACGTTTGTTTGAATATTTAAATGCATATTTGCCTGTGTAACATAGCCCATATGTTATTCTCTAATGGAGGAGGGCATCTCTAAAACTAGTTCATCTACATGCCTCACATAACACTAGCCCATCTACTTGCCTCACATAACACTAGCCCATCTACTTGCCTCACATAACACTAGCCCATCTACTTGCCTCACATAACACTAGCCTATCTACTTGCCTCACATAACACTAGCCCATCTACTTGCCTCACTTAAATCTAGCCCATCGACTTGCCTCACTTAAAGTTACTTTCATAGCACCTGCGGTCTTCGTGTTACATCTTTGTACTGGTGTATTTGACTCTGCATTCATTACATCGGTTTGTGTGTTTGCTTCACTATTCTGCAGTTACAAGTAATAAGTTCTTGCTTTCTATGTTCAATTTTAATGGGGCATCTGTGTTCTCCACATCTATCCTACATACCCACATGATTTTATCTTTCAGCAGTGCGCAATGCTTTGAGACGACGCCTCCATCGCAGAAGAGTTATATACTTTCACATAACTACCGAATACGGATTGTGGGACCATTGGAGTATATAAAACGGCAACTTAACGTATCTCCATTCATCCGGCTACAGCATGTTGGAAATCTAGTAGGACCGTTGTCTTTCTATATAAGAGATTCAGCGGAAGTTTGAGAATGAACGCTGAAAAAGACGAATTCATATAGAAGCCTGCATCCACGTGACATTGTCAGTGTTGTCCACTTGATACCCTACACGCACGTATGGATTCAATAGGCGTTTAAACTATGTTACCTACTATCTTACCGTTTTTGATGGATGCTAATGGGTGATAATCTTGTTCCATAGATGAACTATTACATGTTGATCTAGTTCTATAGATGAACTATTACATGTTGATCTAGTTCTATAGATGAACTATTACATGTTGAGAATCTAGTTCTATAGATGAACTATTACATGTTGAGAATCTAGTTCTATAGATGAACTATTACATGTTGAGAATCTAGTTCTATTGATGAATTATTACATGTTGAGAATCTAGTTCTATAGATGAACTATTACATGTTGAGAATCTAGTTCTATAGATGAACTATTACATGTTGATCTAGTTCTATAGATGAACTATTACATGTTGAGAATCTAGTTCTATAGATGAACTATTACATGTTGAGAATCTAGTTCTATGGATGAACTATTACATGTTGAGAATCTAGTTCTATAGATGAACTATTACATGTTGAGAATCTAGTTCTATGGATGAACTATTACATGTTGATCTAGTTCTATTGATGAACTATTACATGTTGAAAATCTAGTTCTATAGATGAACTATTACATGTTGAGAATCTAGTTCTATAGATGAACTATTACATGTTGAGAATCTAGTTCTATTGAAGAACTATTACATGTTGATCTAGTTCTATAGATGAACTATTACATGTTGATCTAGTTCTATAGATGAACTATTACATGTTGAGAATCTAGTTCTATAGATGAACTATTACATGTTGAGAATCTAGTTCTATAGATGAACTATTACATGTTGAGAATCTAGTTCTATAGATGAACTATTACATGTTGATCTAGTTCTATAGATGAACTATTACATGTTGAGAATCTAGTTCTATAGATGAACTATTACATGTTGAGAATCTAGTTCTATAGATGAACTATTACATGTTGATCTAGTTCTATAGATGAACTATTACATGTTGATCTAGTTCTATAGATGAACTATTACATGTTGATCTAGTTCTATAGATGAACTATTACATGTTGATCTAGTTCTATAGATGAACTATTACATGTTGATCTAGTTCTATAGATGAACTATTACATGTTGATCTAGTTCTATAGATGAACTATTACATGTTGAGAATCTAGTTCTATGTATGAACTATTACATGTTGAGAATCTAGTTCTATGTATGAACTATTACATGTTGAGAATCTAGTTCTATTGATGAACTATTACATGTTGAGAATCTAGTTCTATAGATGAACTATTACATGTTGAGAATCTAGTTCTATAGATGAACTATTACATGTTGAGAATCTAGTTCTATAGATGAACTATTACATGTTGAGAATCTAGTTCTATTGATGAACTAATACATGTTGAGAATCTAGTGTTATGGTTGAACTATTTGAGTGAAAACTTAGTGTTATGGTTGTACTAACTGAATGACGCGATCTGTTGAGAATCTTGTGTTACGGCTGAACTATGTGACATACTCTCACATGATGAAGTCAAGTGCTAGTTATATAATTACTTGTCTCTATATGGCTTTACTCTTAATCTCCCTGTCTTCCCGTTACTAAAAATCTTCTACCAAAACGTCATATTTCTGTTGTTATTTTTCTCTGTAGTTTGATGTAACATCTAAGTTATCGCGGGTATACAAGTTTTTCAAATACATCTTGTGTTATACTAGTCGCTTTTAATTCGTCCAGTGATAAGTTTGCATTGAAGTTTTGTCACATATATAAAAGAAACACAATTAAATTCAGTTAAAAAAAATAAGAAAAATGGTCAGAATCGACAATTTTACGACAACCGGGCTTTTATAAGATATGGTTACACAAAAAAATAGAAGCAACTGGAAATATAATGTAAGTACATTAGCAAGTTAAGCTATCCATGTTACCATACAGGAGAATGTGATACAGGTTAAATTGAACTTAGAAAATACCAGAAATACCATAGGTATATTGTTGGTATACATATAAAACCATAATTGTAGCATTACATGGCTTAATTGCTGATTGTTCCGGTGAAATCTTATAACTGGTGTTAATTACTGATATTCTGGTGACATCTCATAACATTTTGTGAAGATATTTATTTTCTGTCTAAATGTATACCTGTCTACTTTCTTCATGTCTTTCTATAGATCTATATTTCAATGAATCTATCTATATATATCTCTGCTTAGTATGTATGTCTACTTACCTATATGTCCATCTGTTTATTTGCGTAACAATTTTTGAATCTATGTATCTACATTTCATTTGCTAAACAATTTGTCAAACTATGTATCTACATTTTATTTGCTAAACAAATTGTTAATCTATGTATCTACATTTCATTTGCTAAACAAATTGTTAAACTATGTATCTACATTTCATTTGCTAAACAATTTGTTAATCTATGTATCTACATTTCATTTGCTAAACAATTTGTTAATCTATGTATCTACATTTCATTTGCTAAACAAATTGTTAAACTATGTATCTACATTTCATTTGCTAAACAAATTGTTAAACTATGTATCTACATTTCATTTGCTAAACAATTTGTCAAACTATGTATCTACATTTTATTTGCTAAACAATTGGTTAATCTATGTATCTACATTTCATTTGCTAAACAAATTGTTAAACTATGTATCTACATTTCATTTGCTAAACAATTTGTTAAACTATGTATCTACATTTCATTTGCTAAACAAATTGTTAAACTATGTATCTACATTTTTTTTCGATTGACAACCTAATCATCTATCCATCCATCTTCCGTGTTTCACTCAGTCACCAGAATGTAGAGAACCAGTGTGTATTTTCTGGAAATGTCGTGAATAGGCATAACCGCTACTGATCAAGGGTGGACATTAGTCAGGTGGTTTGTGTTCAACAACTGTCATGAACAGCTGATTACTTATGGGAAACCGTGTGCCATGTTTCTGGTTCATAACTCACTTTACGTTATCTATCATCTTCAGTAGTTCATCCAACCACCAGAAAGGCAAGTATGGTACCAAGGATCAAGCTCTGGAAAGGTCGAGAAACACTTATCACGTTATCTGTCATCAATCAGTATGGCTAACTATTTCAACCTGTAGACTAACGAACATGCAAGTAAATGCTTCACAACCGACATGTCTTTCCATGTTATTGTCAAAGTTTGAGACATAAACTATGGTTGTTAGATTTTGCTGTTTACTTTTACAGATAACCTAACGGGAAGAAACAAGATCAGACTAAATAAAAGAAATATTTCAACCAACTATTCTATTTTCTGGTGTTCATAGTCAGTGACTTTGAGACGGGACTTAACTTTGTCCGCAATAAATCTGGTGAATATCAACGTAGAGGCCATGGGCAACTGCATGGAAATGTATAAAGTCACACTCAGGCGGACACCAGGAATGTATGGCCCATCACAGGAAGAGATGAAGCCTTATCCAATCCTCAATCATTTTCCGGAGAGGAAGAACATGGGTTTGAGGGAAGGTCTAGCGAGGAAGAGACTCTGTGATGATATCAGGCCACCTTCAGAATCACAACTCAAGGCTTTAGAGGTAGGCTTCTTAAGTCTTGGTACATTTACTTAAGGCTTTAGATGTAGGCTTCTTAAGTCTTGGTACATTTACTTAATGCTTTAGATGTAGGCTTCTTAAGTCTTGGTACATTTACTTAAGGCTTTAGATGTAGGCTTCTTAAGTCTTGGTACATTTACTTAAAAGTATGAATAAGAACAAGTAAGAAAAGATCACTAAATATAGTCAAAAATAGATTCATTTTCCCTTCCATTTTTCCTTTCATTTTCAATGTATAATATATTATAAATGTACCATCTTTCGTCCACAATTTCAGGCGAAAATGAATGTGTTTCCCTATTGCTGGTCATTTCACGAATTTTCTCCAGATAGCGGTTACATGTGAAATGAAGTGTTAGAGAAGCTGCAATGGTTAATAAACTAGATAAAATAAGACATGAAGAATCTAGGAAAAGAATTGGTTTAATATCATGTATTAAACATATTGAAAGACAGCAAGTAAAATGGTTTTGTCACCTTAAGAGAATGAACACAAACCAAATACCAATAAGAGTATATAACAAAAGAGTATCCGGTGATAACGTCAAAGGTAGACCAAGAAAACGATGGATAGAAAACATCAAGATAGCCTTAAACAAACATGGACTAAATACAACCACGGCAACACATCTGACCTTGGAATGACAATATAAGCTCCCACCCCTACGCTTAACGGCATGTGTGAATACAATCAACCACAATTTCAAACACCTGGAGACCGAAGATCGCAAGTAAACACATCCAACTGCGACTATTCAATGCAAGTGTGATTCCATCATTGACATATGTATGTGAAAGTTGGAAATCTACCGCAATAACGAAAAAGACGTTAGTTGCCTTCGAGAATAGATGCCTCAGAAAAAGCACAAATACTAATTGGAAAAATTTCAAATCAAACGACATACTAAGAGAGGAGACAAAACAAGAATATGCAACGAAAATTATCAGAAAACACCGCTTGACATACATCGGCCACATACTTAGAATGAAGGAAAACATAATTCCATGACAAGCCTTCATGTGGACACTAGACGGGAACAGAAAACAGGGAAGACCAAAAACAACGCTCAGAAGAACATTTATGAATGAATTAAAATCAACAGGCATAAATGCACAAGACCTACAATCCTTGGCAACTGACCGACAGGCATGGAGAACTATGACATCCTCTCTATGTGCCAAACTTGGCAAAAGATGAACTGACTGGCTATTGAAAATATCGCTTAATTTGTTTTCCTATTCATTTGGAGTGTATTCTTCTTGTATTTCAAGTTGTTTTTCCAATATGATTTGAATTTCCATGTTGTATTACTTTGGTATTGACGCCATATCGGATCTGGAAATGATTGAATTCTTTTTTGTCTTTTTTATCTTTGACCTTAACTTTGCGATGAGTAACTTATGATCAGTGTCGCTGTCTTCGCCTGGTTAGGTCTTGCGTTGAAGGATGTTTGTTTTCCATCTTTGTTCTATTAGTATATAATCAAGTTGGTTTTTATGTCTTTAAATCCGGTGACCTCCAGGTGTATAGTCTTCTCAAGTAATGTTTAAAATTTGTATTCATTACTGCCATGTTGTTTTCTGCGCAGAAGTTTAGCGAACAATCCTCCCATTGTTCATATTGTCTAGGCCGTGTGCACCTTGGTTCAAGTTATGTTGATCTCTGACCTGGCCTACTTTAGTGTTGAAATTGCATAGAAACATCTAATGTGGTGTTTGTTTATTTTATCTATCGCAATATGAAACTGATCGTACAAGTCTTCAATTTCTTTTTCATCTTCTTTTTCATATGATATTCGGGCATAATCTGTGTAATAACGATGTTTTATCTTCTCTCCCTTTATTCTGATGGTGAGTATACGCTCATTTATGGGGTAATACCACAACACAGAGGATTTGTTGTTTTTGGAGAGATAGAAGCATATAACCACTTAGTCTTCCATTGTTTGATCCGGAGAAGATACACAATTCTCCATTTGTTAATGTGAAATGCCCTTCACTTGCCCATCTATTTTCCGCTATGCCCAGGATGTCTGTTTGTGTTCTTTTCATCTCATCTATTACTACACGTGTTACTTGCCATGTTTTCAACTCCAAACGTTCCATGTTCCCAACTTAATGTGTTACTATTTACATTGGTAACCATGATGTTTAGTGAATGACTTACTTACTGCTCAGCGACAATTGTTCTATGTATGTTATACTAGTGCTACACCACAATCATAGAGAACACGTTCGATTAATCCATTGGAAATTTCTAAACAGAATATTCCTGTAGTTTGCCATTACTTTCCGGAAGGAATAGCCGCTAATTGGACACTGCAAGGAGAACATATCCATTCTAGATGGCCATTTTCCCGGAAGTCCAACTTCGTTGTTGCGTACAATGTCCGCCTAGTTTTTTGCCTTTGATTTTAGCCTGCAAAAACTGAACAGTCCACCATCAATACGAAAGTAAATTACATAAAATAATAGAACTAAAATTCTAAACAAAGAAAAAAAAGGTAAAACACATATTATCATATCCGTCACATTGTGTTCGCCAAATGCTAAAATACATAGTATCGTGTCTGTCACATTGTGTTCGCCAAATGAAGAGTCAGATTGCAATGTTGCCATTAGCCAACGGTGTTACTACTGAAATTTTGGTTACGTAATATGTACTTCTTATAGTCGAGCAGTTACTTCAACACGCGGACACTGCCCAATTTCGTAATATCATTCCTTCAAAATCATTTGGAATGTTTCTGGTAAAACAACACAACGACATTAGATATAATTAATGAGATGTTTGAAATTACTTTTGTATGTAAGGAATGTCCATAAATTACGTCAACAATTTAGGGTTAGGGGTTCGGGAACAGTTGAAGATGTTAATAGAGAGGAAGGGGGAGAAGGAACATGATAAAAGTGGACGTCAACAAAAGTGGTTGTTAAACACCAATTAATTAGTTTAAATTTGAAAATGGGCTATTAAAATTAATAAAATATATAATTTTAATACTTATTCAGCTAAAAAGTATGTAAAGTGGTGGGAACGTTTTTGAACATACGTGGAGGAATGTTGGGAGGGGGATCCCTAAATAATTGACGGTTGCTGACAAGGGGGCAGGAAATACAAAATTGGCAAAATTATTCATGTAATTTATGCACAGTCTCATACAATTTAAAAAGTAGAGAAGTGACGCTTAGATAATTCACAGAATAATGAACAAGTATATAGAGGCAGCAGAGATGTGGCTTTTCAGAATAATGTCAAGAATACAATGTTTTTATACCAGTCATACGATCTGCTGGTGGCCCGTGCAGCATGTAGTGAATGTTTGTTGCTCGAGTGATATCAGTTCCACACCAATTGATCATGGGAAGATAATTTGTATACAATTTTGTCCATTTCTAGCTACTAGTCCATAATTTTTGTGAAGGATACGTATACATACATATATATATATATATATTGAAGCCGTAGATAATAGATCGGGGGAGTTGATTGGAATGTTCTACATTCCACACTCTATACTCTACAATCTCTAAGGACATCACAATATGACATTTAGCACTAGGAATTAAATTAAAATGTGGATAGCTGCCCCTCCCCTTTTAACGATTCTTATAAGAAAAGTCTTTAAATTTCTCGTGCAAAATAAGAGAGGGAAAGGGACGAAGGAACATGTTTTAGAGAAAGAACATTTTTTGTAGAAAGAACATGTTTTGTAGAAAGAACAAGTTTTGTAGAAGGAACATGTTTGGTAGAAGGAACATGTTTGGTAGAAGGAACATGTTTTGTAGAAAGAACATGTTTTGTAGAAGGAACATATTTAGTAGAAGGAACATGTTTGGTAGAAGGAACTTGTTTTCTAGAAGGAACTATTTTGTAGATCACATCCTACCTACTTTTCTGAAGATACGCCCGCGAGTCCACGACTCTGTTAATATAGGGATATATATTTATATATATAGACTTTGCATTCAGAATTTATTTGGTATTTCCAGGAAAGTCTTCGGAACCTGGATGGTATGAACAGCCCGTCTGGCTTGGGGACAACAACAACACTTGTTTTCTCTGTTAACAATCACGTGGGTCATCTAGCCAGCGCTCTAAAAATATTTCAGGTAACCATCTTGAGCATTGCGTTCTTATGATTCTCTATGCTGGGAGATCATAATTATATTGTACTTGGGTATCTGTGTATTATGCTGTGTTTTTTTAAAGCTCTATTTCATTGTTGATGCTAGATTATTTTACTCCCTATTTGGTTTTTTATGTTAGCTTATACCCACGTATTTTCTCTATTTATTTATTGATGCTGTCTTACCCTGATTTTTTTTTCATATAAGATTTTTTTTATTTATCGATACACTCCTGATTTTAAATCAGTAATTACTGTCTAGTAAAAAAATATTTGGAGTCGCATTTGATCCATGGGCCGTAGCTTTCCCACGCAAGATTTAGATAATTCAAGTATCTATATTTCTCCCACGATTACGTGATTTAGATAATTCAAGTATATATATATTTCTCCCACGATTATGTGAATTAGATAATTCAAGTATATATATATATTTCTCCCACGATTATGTGAATTAGATAATTCAAGTATCTATATTTCTCCCACGATTATGTGAAATTAAATAATTCAAGTATCTATATTTCTCCCACGATTATGTGAATTAGATAATTCAAGCATCTATATTTCTCCCACGATTGCGTGAACGTTTTCTTTACCAGGAAAATCAAATCAACGTAGTCCATATAGAGTCCCGGCGGTCTCGTCGGGCAGATGCTCTGTACGACATCTGTGTAGAAGTTGAAACTGACCACATCCGTCTAGAAGAACTGGTCAACAGACTCAAGAGAGAAGTAACCAGTATCACATTTAATCAACTCAATATACCAATGACACCGCCTGCACTAACAAAAGCCGGTAAGTACAATAATCGATAATAGGTAATCATTGTATTAAAACCGAAATCCAACAGGCGAAGCTTGAAACAGGGTAATACAGTTATATTAATCACTGGAAACACATATAATAAAGCACAGATACAGCTATATTTAACCGTTCCATATGAACGTTAATAGTGGCGTTCTTATTCGTCGTGTTTGTTATGAATATATTCATGATAAAGGCCTTTTGATAAATTTGTGTGTGTTCGTATGTGCATTTCCAGTGATTAGCAAAACTTCATTACCTTTTATAAGTAAAATAATGAAGATAAAATTTATATTAATTTGAAATAAATTGTATTATATTCTGGTCAGGGTTACTAAATTTATTAGTTTTTTACAGTTTTCAGTTTTTTTTAAGCTAGCTATTTATTTCTCATGCGAATTTTTTTTTTTGTTTTTATGCAGTGATATTTCTGATTTATAATGAATAATTTCATGTTTTGTTAATCCTTGACATGATATATTTACAATTATTTACATTTTCTAATTGTTCGTTGTACATAGTGTTCGTAATAGTGAAATTCTTTTGATTGAAATATGCATGAATATCTGCCGTACAAAATAAAGAAAGAAGCAACAAGTGAATTATGATGATGAAATTATGATGAATTATGATGATCAAAGTGAATTATGATGATCACAGCTTCCCTCTAGCTGTGAGAAGGTAGTTCTTGACAAAAGCATATGCTCTCGAGTACAACTGCTACAGACGAATTTTACAAACTCTATCTACAGAGAGCATAAGAAAAATGTGTACATAAGGAATAAAATAGAGATGTATGTACAAGAAGGTGTACAAGAGCCATTGCTTTCAATAGTAAAACGATGAAGCTAGCATGGTCTGGACATGTATGTAGACATGATTCCATGTCAAAAACAATACTGCAGGGAACTGTCGAGGAGGAAGAAGCAGAGGAGGACAAAACAAGGCATGGACAGACAACATCAAGGAATGTATAGGACAAGATGTTTCCACGCTCATCCGCATCGCTGAGGATAGTATTCGCTGGAGGACTCTGTGTGCTGAAGCATCCAATGTGGTACCCCTACGACCCTGAAGGGTTACGGGTTTATTGATTGATTGGCTCTAAGTTCTGAAACTGAGGTGACATCCGGACCCATAATAGAAGTCTCAAAAGCATGTTTACTTAAGGAGGTTGATTTATAGACAGACAGGACAGGACATGCAGGTAAACCGGACAGGAGAGGTAGCAGAAAGACATACAGACAATGATAGAGTGATATGACAAACTAATAACGCTTTCTTGTAATGTACATTCATTCATCCATTGAATAACAAACAACACAGCCTGTATGGAGTGTGTGCCTTGGTTCCCACGGAAAGTGGCTGACATTGATCAAAGCGCTGACAATGTACTCATGTATGGCACGGAGCTGGACGCCGACCATCCGGTAAGTCTTAGATTTACCTCACACTTCAATGTCGTTTAGCTTCGTTTATAATATAATCATAAGGCAGCAAACGGGATTTGAACCAGGTCCGTTCAGTTGGCACGTGGTCGCCTCGAAACTAGAATCAACTAGTTTTCTGTATTGGACCAATCGGCATTTATACATTTATTTTTATTTAAAGCTAGAAGTCGTCAATATTATTTTGAATCCAGCTCAAGTTTTGACTCAAATTGCAAGGCCAGTAGGTGTCAGTTGAACGGACCTGGATCGAGTTCGCTGTCTACAAATGTATTTGTATGATAATAAACCATCGATGCGTCTTAAGTTTATTCGTTTATTATTGAAAAAGTATAGAAGAACTACATTGGTTGAACGAATATGGAACAACTAAATTTATTGAAAGAGTACAAAAGAACTAAATTTATTGATATAGTATGGACGAACTAAATTTATTGAAACAGTATGGAAGAAGTAATGGTATTGAAATATGTTTTACTACCACCTTAGTAATTGTTCTTAAGTCAGAGTTAGATTGAGAACATTCTATACCAAAAAGGAAAACACTCCTGTGGAAGGTGTGAAATTTGCGAGATCCATTTAAGCTCATGTAGATAATCTGCAGACAACATAAAGGTTATTTTATAAAACTGAATACCGCACAACAACATAAGAATAAAACTGTTCACATGTGAACGAGCTCTGATGGAGTAGCTATAATATTCCCCTGTCAACGGGATGTCAACCATTCACAATTCATGGAAGAAATCCGAATGAGAGTTGAACTCCGACAGAAGAATAAGTTCTTTTGTCCGTGTTATGGATGTTACATGTCATAGTGGTAGTGTCTCTATTCTTGATATCACTAAGTCACGGGTTCGAAACCAAGTTACGTCTTGATTAGAAATACATGTTTATGGAGTTTCATGAGGATAATCACTAGCGGCTACGGAGTGACGTGCGATAAATGATACGCTGGTCGTGCAGCACGCTACTCTTTTGCGAAAACCTGCGTACATGTGGGAAAACCCAAATTCAATGAAGTCAGTCCTGAAAAGTTTGTGAATCTTTTTGAATTGTTAAGAAAACTATTATCTGTGGTATTCAAAACCTGTGGAAAATTTAACATATAAAAAAATGAAACAAGAAACACATATCAAGCAATAGAAATAACTCCATCTCTGTGATTTGTAAACTAGAATGACAAGTTTACACTTACTCTAGAATGACAAGTTTACACTTACTCTAGAACGACAAGTTTACACTTACTCTAGAATGACAAGTTTACACTTACTCTAGAATGACAAGTTTACACTTACTCTAGAATGACAAGTTTACACTTACTCTAGAACGGCAAGTTTACACTTACTCTATAATGACAAGTTTGCACTTACTCTATAATGACAAGTTTACACTTACTCTATAATGACAAGTTTACACTTACTCTAGAATGACAAGTTTACACTTACTCTAGAACGACAAGTTTACACTTACTCTAGAATGACAAGTTTACACTTACTCTAGAATGACAAGTTTACACTTACTCTAGAATGACAAGTTTACACTTACTCTATAATGACAAGTTTACACTTACTCTAGAATGACAAGTTTACACTTACTCTAGAACGACAAGTTTACACTTACTCTAGAATGACAAGTTTACACTTATTCTAGAATGACAAGTTTACACTTACTCTAGAATGACAAGTTTACACTTACTCTAGAATGACAAGTTTACACTTACTCTAGAATGACAAGTTTACACTTACTCTAGAATGACAAGTTTACACTTACTCTAGAATGACACGTTTACACTTACTACCGTTTCTAATGTTATTCTCATCAACCATCGTTCTGATTTTCACTCTCGATTACTTTCTCTCTCTCTCTCTCTTTCATTATATCATGCAGGGATTCAAAGATGCTGTTTACCGTGAGAGAAGGAAGATTTTCACAGATCTGGCAATGCAGTATAGACAGTAAGTCTGAAATCCTCATTATTATTATTGTTAATAAATTGTTATATTAATGTAATATATAACGATTTTCCAACCGGGAAATGTTTCTCAAACTTTAGAGCAGAACCAGTTACACTCCATCAAAGTCCTCACAGCATTAGTTCACTCCATCAAAGTCCTCACAGAATCAGTTACACTCCATCAAAGTCCTCACAGAATCAGTTACACTCCATCAAAGTCCTCACAGAATCAGTTACACTCCATCAAAGTCCTCACAGAATCAGTTACACTCCATCAAAGTCCTCACAGAATCAGTTACACTCCATCAAAGTCCTCACAGAATCAGTTACACTCCATCAAAATCCTTATAGAATCAGTTACACTCCATCAAAGTCCTCACAGAATCAGTTACACTCCATCAAAGTCCTCACAGAATCAGTTACACTCCATCAAAATCCTTATAGAATCAGTTACACTCCATCAAAATCCTTATAGAATCAGTTGCACTCCATCAAAGTCCTCACAGAATCAGTTACACTCCATCAAAGTCCTCACAGAATCAGTTACACTCCATCAAAATCCTTATAGAATCAGTTACACTCCATCAAAATCCTTATAGAATCAGTTACACTCCATCAAAGTCCTCACAGAATCAGTTACACTCCATCAAAATCCTTATAGAATCAGTTACACTCCATCAAAATCCTTATAGAATCAGTTGCACTCCATCAAAGTCCTCACAGAATCAGTTACACTCCATCAAAGTCCTCACAGAATCAGTTACACTCCATCAAAGTCCTCACAGAATCAGTTACACTCCATCAAAATCCTTATAGAATCAGTTACACTCCATCAAAATCCTTATAGAATCAGTTACACTCCATCAAAGTCCTCACAGAATCAGTTACACTCCATCAAAGTCCTCACAGAATCAGTTACACTCCATCAAAGTCCTCACAGAATCAGTTACACTCCATCATACACTGAGAGTCCTCACGGAACCAGAACTACAAAGGTCACAGAAGACAGTTATATTAACCAACTCCAGATTATTACTGAAATCAATCCAGAGCACCAGAAACGCCCTGTACATAACCAGAAACACCCTGTACATAACCAGAAACACCCTGTACATAACCAGAAACACCCTGTACATAACCAGAAACACCCTGTACATAACCAGAAACACCCTGTACATAACCAGAAACACCCTGTACATAACCAGAAACGCCCTGTACATAACCAGAAACACCCTGTACATAACCAGAAACACCCTGTACATAACCAGAAACACCCTGTACATAACCAGAAACACCCTGTACATAACCAGAAACGCCCTGTACATAACCAGAAACACCCTGTACATAACCAGAAACGCCCTGTACATAACCAGAAACGCCCTGTACATAACCAGAAACACCCTGTACATAACCAGAAACACCCTGTACATAACCAGAAACGCCCTGTACATAACCAGAAACGCCCTGTACATAACCAGAAACGCCCTGTACATAACCAGAAACACCCTGTACATAACCAGAAACACCCTGTACATAACCAGAAACACCCTGTACATAACCAGAAACACCCTGTACATAACCAGAAACACCCTGTACATAACCAGAAACACCCTGTACATAACCAGAAACACCCTGTACATAACCAGAAACACCCTGTACATAACCAGAAACACCCTGTACATAACCAGAAACACCCTGTACATAACCAGAAACACCCTGTACATAACCAGAAACACCCTGTACATAACCAGAAACACCCTGTACATAACCAGAAACACCCTGTACATAACCAGAAACACCCTGTACATAACCAGAAACGCCCTGTACATAACCAGAAACGCCCTGTACATAACCAGAAACGCCCTGTACATAACCAGAAACGCCCTGTACATAACCAGAAACGCCCTGTACATAACCAGAAACACCCTGTACATAACCAGAAACGCCCTGTACATAACCAGAAACGCCCTGTACATAACCAGAAACGCCCTGTACATAACCAGAAACGCCCTGTACATAACCAGAAACACCCTGTACATAACCAGAAACGCCCTGTACATAACCAGAAACACCCTGTACATAACCAGAAACACCCTGTACATAACCAGAAACACCCTGTACATAACCAGAAACACCCTGTACATAACCAGAAACACCCTGTACATAACCAGAAACACCCTGTACATAACCAGAAACACCCTGTACATAACCAGAAACACCCTGTACATAACCAGAAACACCCTGTACATAACCAGAAACACCCTGTACATAACCAGAAACACCCTGTACATAACCATAAACACCCTGTACATAACCAGAAACACCCTGTACATAACCAGAAACACCCTGTACATAACCAGAAACACCCTGTACATAACCAGAAACACCCTGTACATAACCAGAAACACCCTGTACATAACCAGAAACACCCTGTACATAACCAGAAACACCCTGTACATAACCAGAAACACCCTGTACATAACCAGAAACACCCTGTACATAACCAGAAACACCCTGTACATAACCAGAAACACCCTGTACATAACCAGAAACACCCTGTACATAACCAGAAACGCCCTGTACATAACCAGAAACACCCTGTACATAACCAGAAACACCCTGTACATAACCAGAAACACCCTGTACATAACCAGAAACACCCTGTACATAACCAGAAACACCCTGTACATAACCAGAAACGCCCTGTACATAACCAGAAACACCCTGTACATAACCAGAAACGCCCTGTACATAACCAGAAACACCCTGTACATAACCAGAAAAGAACTCATCATCATCATCAGGTGCCATGCCGGCTGGCGTAGGCGATCATGGCTCTCCATAGCTCTATCTCTAGCATTATGTATCAAGATCGTTGTTGTTTACCTGCCAGGTTGTCAAACTTTCTAATATTTTCTCACGTTGTCGACCTCTGTCTCTGTTGCCTTCAATTTTGCCTGTTGGGACTATGTTCTCTAAACCTGTCTGTCTCATGAATTGGCCAAAAAATGAAGATTGTCTTTTTCTTATATTATTGATTAAGATCCATTCGCATTTGACTCTTTCAACACATCTCCATTAGTTTTCCTGGCAGTCCATGGTGTTCTCATCATTCTTCTATAGAACCACATTTCTATTGCCTCTAATTTCCATTATTCCAATTGTTTTATTGTCCAAGACTCGCACCCATATGTTAGTATAGGAGTTATATATCACTGCAGAACTCGCTTTCTCACCTCTAATGACAAGGTCTTATTGAAAAAGAGCTCAGACATAATTTAAAAAAAAATAATATCCTATCCTGCAATGGTTATCCACACACTGTGGACTCATGGGAAATGAGAAAAATGAGGTTCTGTCAAGAATAGGTAGTAAAATAGAACAATACAGAAATACAATGACATACACAATGAAGCAACAACAAAATAATGTATAACACAAAACGCGTCAAACAAATGGAAGTGAACGGAAAATAACACAAAACGCGTCAAACAAATGGAAGTGAAAGGAAAATAACACAAAACGCGTCAAACAAATGGAAGTGAAAGGAAAATAACACAAAACGCGTCAAACAAATGGAAGTGAAAGGCAAATAACACAAAACGCGTCAAACAAATGGAAGTGAAAGGAAAATAACACAAAACGCGTCAAACAAATGGAAGTGAAAGGAAAATAACACAAAACGCGTCACACAAATGGAAGTGAAAGGAAAATAACACAAAACGCGTCAAACAAATGGAAGTGAAAGGAAAATCCAATGCAAACCATAAGCTCTAACGATATCAAACGACCAGAACATTTCGCCTTAAAATAGGAAAATACAGACTGTTGGGTCACCTTTACTGCTTGTGAATCTAATACACATATGAATGTATATGATGATAGAGAATCCATGCCCCTGGACACATACTTCAAGACTGAACAACATACACGAAGCAGAGACACCGGGTATGGATAGCGGTTACATATTTAAGGCAAATGCTGTGGTTCAGTCACTCTGTCCTGGAGGAGGCAGTGAACGTTGATGTGGTGACAGGCTTGACAATATAGCTTGACGTAGGTTCTGAAAGGAATAGACTATTAAATTATTATGTAATACATGATTGAGTGATACAATATATTATTGAGTGATACTTCTACGACAGCATTCATTCTCAAACCCCTGCTGGATTTCCCTTGTAGCAGGACCATTGTCCTACTAGATTTCCAGCAGGATGTAGTCCAGAGAATGGAAATGCGTTGTGTCGCCGTTTTATTTGCGCTAATGTTCCGACACATCCGTCTTCGGTGGGGAGTGATAGAATACGCGATTGAGTGAAACGTTACATGATTGAATGATACAATACATGATTAGGTTATATAATACATGATTGATCGATAGAATACATGATTGAGTGGTACAATACATGAATGAGTTATACTATACACGTTTAATTGAAACAATACTTGATTGAGTGACAAAATACATGATTGAGTGAAACAATATATGATTGAGTGAAACAATACATGATTGAGTGAAATACTAAAGTGATAGAACCTATATCACAAACAAGAGTTTGTTCCACATAGGACAGATAACACAAATAGGAAATGATCACAAGAGTTTGTTACACATAGGACAGATAACACAAATAAAAAATGATAACAAGAGTTTGTTACACATAGGACAGATAACACAAATAGGAAGTGATAACAATTTGTTACACATAGGACAGATAACACAAATAGGAAGTGATAACAAGAGTTTGTTACACATAGAACACAAATAGGAAGTGATAACAAGAGTTTGTTACACATAGAACACAAATAGGAATTGATAACAAGAGTTTGTCATAGATTTACACAAATCGAAATCGATAACAATTAAGATTTACACAATAGAATATAACTTTTACCTTATATTTAATAAAGCTCATAAAAATGTGCAAATAATACAAGCAAAATAATTGTAAATGGAAAAACAAAAGATTCAATGACTACCATACCGACATGCATGGACGATCAGAAATAATTGACAGTACAAGAAATAACTTGTTCTGGACAGTCTATACACGACATGAACTATCAGAAATAATTGACAGTACGTGAAACAGAAGGTTGTGAACAAACTCCTGCTATCAATTTTGTGTTAATCTGTTTCAAAGTGAAATAATTCCTATTTGTGTTAACATATGGCAAACTTCACTTTGTCAAACATCCTCTGTCACTTTGATATTATGTTTGCATCAGCTTAACAGTATTGTTTCTTCGAATGTTTCTTCCGCCAAAATGGCCGACTAGAACGAATGTGTTCTCTTTACGGTGCTCGATTAACGGTTGTTCCTTCCCGAAAGTAATGGCAATTTACGGGAATATTGTGCCTAGAAATTTCCAATGGATTAACTAACACAACAACCAAAAATCAGAATTGACAATACCGAGATATAATGTGTGGATAAATTTGAATACTTAGGAGCAAACATCAACGGTGCAGGAGACTGCATGGCAGCAATGGCATATTGCAAAATAACACGGCTAAAAAACATATGGAAAAACAACAAAATAGAAACGAAAGTGCTAATTTTACGAACTTTTATTTTTCCGGTTGCAACATACGGCTGTGAAACATGGACTCTAAGTAAAACAGCGGCAAAGAAGATCAACGCCTTCGAGCTGAAATTCTACAGAAAGATACTCAGAATATCATGGAAGGATAAAATCAGAAACTCAGATATTATAAACACACTGAATATTCCAGAGTGTTGGTTACTAAACACAATAACAAAAAGAAAACTACGCCTGTTTGGTCATATAAAGAGACATAACTGTTTAGAAAGACAAATAATGGAGGGAAGAGTACCTGGGAAGAGGAGAAGGGGCAGACCAAGAAGACGATGGACTGACGACATTAAAGATAACATGAATACATCGCTAGAAAATGCAAGCCACATCGTCCAAGACAGAGAGAGGTTCAGAGAGTTCATTGGGAAGACAACGTTCTGGAAGGAATACGTCACATGACACATAACAGTATTGACATATACTCCTGACAGTACACAAGACAGAAGGTTGTCAACAAGACAGAAGGTTGTCAACAAGACAGAAGGTTGTCAACAAGACAGAAGGTTGTCAACAAGACAGAAGGTTGTCAACAGACGTGATAATCCATGTCACGCGGCGTGGACTATAAGTAGATCGAACGCATACCATCTTCTGAAAGTAGCGATACACCTCAGCAATATTTGTGAATTTGTAGCAATATTTACAACCAGCGTGTTATCATTGTTTTCTGAACTCTTCTGCTGTCTAATTGCCTGCATCTAAGAACTATCAGCGGCTTCTGTGTTGGGCTAATTGTACATCTCACAAAAATAAAAAAAACCAGACGCTGGTACGTCGACTGATTTCATAAGTCTGATAACTCATTCGACTGATCGAATATATCCGTGGTTGCAAATGATGAAATGTCTAGGTACCCTTGCCGTAATGTCCGGAGCACCCCTGTAGTAATGTCCTGGCTGACGCAGAAGTAATTTCCGCAAAATCTGAAAGTAAATGCAATTTGTAATGACGCAAATATCCATGCATATTGATCGAATGTTTGACTACGGAGTAGCGCAACTGTTGTCTTGCCTGGCTGATTGCCAGGCGTTACAGATCAATCTCCATTTAAATAAGATTCCACAAAACGAAAAATAAGATCCCATTTTTTTATGGCAAATGTTTCATAGGAGCCAGAAAGAATTACTAATATATATAATTTTGTTGTGCTTTATATATGCAATGTCTCTGTTCTATACAATAGTATGTTCTTATTCATTTCATTGACTCATACTTACACATGCATACATATATTCATTCATTCATTCATTTATTCATTCATTTTACTTTTGCGCTGAAGTTAGCGCATAGGGCAGAGGTCAGATCTCTCCAATCCTGTCTGTTCAAAGCTATTCTGAGCAGTTCTTGAATAGTATGAATATTGGTTGTTTTACTTTCTCTAAGTATTGTTCTTCTGAGTGTTTCTTTTGGTCTATCCCTTGCTCTTGTGCATGTTAGTATCCATTCAAGCGATTGGTGGTGTATTCTGTTAGTGTCTTGCCGTAAGACATGCCCGATGTAGGACCAATGGCGTTTTCTGATAACATCTGTGATGAAATTTTGATGTGTCTATTCTCTGATTTTATCATTAGATTCCAATTCACTCCAATGGGTGTTATAGTTATCCTACGAAGACATTTGTTCTCGAAACTCAGTAATTTCTTTTCTGAAGATAAAGAGCGTTTCCAGCTCTCACATCCATATGATAGCACCGGAATAACGCAATACATAAATAAAACATGTATTTGATTGAATCATAATTACATACATGCAAATAACAAAACATATATTCTTTACATCGGAGACAGCGCACTCACTAGGTATTTTGGAGCCGGAGAAAAATTGGATCCCAGTTTATGGCAATCCTTCTTTAAAGAGTCTGGAGTCTCTGTCCTTCACATAAACGTCAATGTTTAACGTGTAAGGAGAAGAGGCAGAGAAAGAAAATCCTGGATTGACAACATCCAGCAAAAAGTATTGGCATGATTTTTCTACACTCATTCGAAGTCAACATAGACAAAACAGAAGTAATGAATATTGCAAGAGAAAAGGAGAACATCAACATACAGATAAACAATAAACAACTAAAACAAGTAGATGAATTCAAATATCTGGGCAGCACATTGAGATATGACAACAAACAAGAAGCAGAAATAAACGCAAGATGTAATAAGGCCTGTCAGATCATTGGTCAATTAACACCTTTACTAAGAAACAAAGATATTACACTAGAAAGAAAGAAAGCGCTTTTCAACACCATTTTCTTACCAACATTGTGTTATCAGTGTCAAACTTGGACATTAGATTCTAGAACAATACATAAGATTAACACCACTGAAATGAAATGTGTGAGACGTATGATTGGAGTTAGCTTGAGAGACAAAATCAGGAATGAAGCACTAAGGAAACAATTAGGGATCAAGTCAACAAAAGAATACATTCAGAAACAACAAGTTAAATGGTTCGGGCATATAACCAGACAGAAAGAGCACAGTATAATACAAAAAACCCTTAACAATCGATACATAAACAGGAGACCTATTTGACGCCCTCGTAAAAGGTGGATAGATAGTGTATTAGAGACACTCGGAGCCAGACATGTAATCAGTTCATGTATTCTTAGGTCCATGAGAACAGAAAGAAGAAGAAGATTCGAATGGCGGATGATAGAGTTGTGTGGAGAGCTTTTTATTTTAATGTCTGCAGTGTGACATCCCTACGATACTGATGACTCCATTGTGACATCCCTACGATAATGATGACTCCAGTGTGACATTCCTACGATACTGGTGACTCCATTGGGACATTCCTACGATACTGTTGACTCCAGTTTGACATTCTTACGATACTGATGACTCCAGTGTGACATTCATACGATACTGATGACTCCAGTGTGACATCCCTACGGTACTGATGTCTCCAGTATGACATCCCTACGATACTGATGTATCCAGTGTGACATCCCTACGATACTGATGTCTCCAGTGTGACATCCCTACGATACTGATGTATCCAGTGTGACATCCCTACGATACTGATGTATCCAGTGTGACATCCCTACGATACTGATGTATCCAGTGTGACACCCCTACGATACTGATGTCTCCAGTGTGACATCCCTACGATACTGATGTATCCAGTGTGACATCCCTACGATACTGATGTATCCAGTGTGACATCCCTACGATACTGATGTATCCAGTGTGACACCCCTACTGATGTCTCCAGTGTGACATCCCTACGATACTGATGTATCCAGTGTGACATCCCTACGATACTGATGTATCCAGTGTGACATCCCTACGATACTGATGTATCCAGTGTGACATCCCTACGATACTGATGTATCCAGTGTGACATCCCTACGATACTGATGTATCCAGTGTGACATCCCTACGATACTGATGTATCCAGTGTGACATCCCTACGATACTGATGTATCCAGTGTGACATCCCTACGATACTGATGTATCCAGTGTGACATCCCTTCGATACTGATGACTCCAGTGTGACATTCCTACGATATTGATGACTCCATGTGACATTCCTACGATATTGATGACTCCATGTGACATTCCTACGATATTGATGACTCCATGTGACATTCCTACGATATTGATGACTCCATGTGACATTCCTACGATATTGATGACTCCATGTGACATTCCTACGATATTGATGACTCCATGTGACATTCCTACGATATTGATGACTCCATGTGACATTCCTACGATATTGATGACTCCATGTGACATTCCTACGATATTGATGACTCCATGTGACATTCCTACGATACTGGTGACTCCAGTGTGACATCATGTACTCCTGTGATACAGTTCTGAAAGATTACCGTAATCCTGTGATACACTCCTCGCAGGAGGGCGTGGGCCTGTGATACACTCCTGGGAGAACGTTGTTGGCCTGTGATACACTCCTCGCAGGACGTCGTGGGCCTGTGATACACTCCTCGCAGGACGTCGTGGGCCTGTGATACACTCCTCGCAGAACATCGTTGGCCTGTGATACACTCCTCGCAGGACGTCGTGGGCCTGTGATACACTCCTCGCAGGACGTCGTGGGCCTGTGATACACTCCTCGCAGAACATCGTTGGCCTGTGATACACTCCTCGCAGGACGTCGTGGACCTGTGATACACTCCTCGCATGACGTCGTGGGCCTGTGATACACTCCTCGCAGGACGTCGTGGGCCTGTGATACACTCCTCGCAGAACATCGTTGGCCTGTGATACACTCCTCGCAGGACGTCGTGGGCCTGTGATACACTCCTCGAAGGACGTCGTGGGCCTGTGATACACTCCTCGCAGAACATCGTTGGCCTGTGATACACTCCTCGCAGGACGTCGTGGACCTGTGATACACTCCTCGAAGGACGTCGTGGGCCTGTGATACACTCCTCGCAGAACATCGTTGGCCTGTGATACACTCCTCGCAGAACATCGTTGGCCTGTGATACTGCTGCATTTCAGTTCCACTGGAACTAAACAGTCATTCATACAATCCATAACCCCCCCCCTCTCACAAGCTCAATACACACTTATGTTCTTCAGACAGCTAATGTTATGCGAGTTTTCCAGTGTTGATTATATCTGTTACCTGCTTAAGGAATGTGTAATTTTGAGATCATCTCAGTTACTCAATGAGGAAATATGTAATTTTGATGTCATATCACTTACTCGGTGAGGGAATCTTTGATGTGTTGCCACTCCGAGCACGTAACTCCGTTGCTTCAAGCGATAATACACAGGGATAACTACTTCCGAAATTCTCCTTCTCCTAGACAAAGTCTGGAGATTAGAAGAGACTTGAATGTCTCCTTCTCCTAGACAAAGTCTGGAGATTAGAAGAGACTTGAATGTCTCCTCTCCGAGACAAAGTCTGGAGATTAGAAGAGACTTGAATGTCTCCTCTCCGAGACAAAGTCTGGAGATTAGAAAAGACTTGAATGTCTCCTCTCCGAGACAAAGTCTGGAGATTAGAAAAGACTTGAATGTCTCCTCTCCGAGACAAAGTCTGGAGATTAGAAAAGACTTGAATGTCTCCTCTCCGAGACAAAGTCTGGACATTAGAAGAGACTTGAATGTCTCCTCTCCGAGACAACGTCTGGACATTAGAAGAGACTTGAATGTCTCCTCTCCGAGACAACGTCTGGAGATTAGAAGAGACTTGAATGTCTCCTCTCCGAGACAACGTCTAGAGATTAGAAAAGACTTGAATGTCTCCTCTCCGAGACAATGTCTGGAGATTAGAAAAGACTTGAATGTCTCCTCTCCGAGACAAAGTCTGGAGATTAGAAGAGACTTGAATGTCTCCTCTCCGAGACAAAGTCTGGAGATTAGAAGAGACTTGAATGTCTCCTCTCCGAGACAACGTCTGGACATTAGAAGAGACTTGAATGTCTCCTCTCCGAGACAACGTCTGGAGATTAGAAGAGACTTGAATGTCTCCTCTCCGAGACAACGTCTAGAGATTAGAAAAGACTTGAATGTCTCCTCTCCGAGACAAAGTCTGGAGATTAGAAAAGACTTGAATGTCTCCTCTCCGAGACAAAGTCTGGAGATTAGAAAAGACTTGAATGTCTCCTCTCCGAGACAAAGTCTGGAGATTAGAAAAGACTTGAATGACTCCTCTCCGAGACAAAGTCTGGAGATTAGAAAAGACTTGAATGTCTCCTCTCCGAGACAAAGTCTGGAGATTAGAAAAGACTTGAATGTCTCCTCTCCGAGACAAAGTCTGGAGATTAGAAAAGACTTGAATGTCTCCTCTCCGAGACAACGTCTGGAGATTAGAAAAGACTTGAATGTCTCCTCTCCGAGACAAAGTCTGGAGATTAGAAGAGACTTGAATGTCTCCTCTCCGAGACAAAGTCTGGAGATTAGAAAAGACTTGAATGTCTCCTCTCCGAGACAAATTCTGGAGATTAGAAAAGACTTGAATGTCTCCTCTCCGAGACAAAGTCTGGAGATTAGAAAAGACTTGAATGTCTCCTCTCCGAGACAACGTCTGGAGATTAGAAAAGACTTGAATGAGTCTTGTTTTTGTAAAGTCACATTGAAGCACTGATAAGTTATGTTAGTTCTGAGAACAACTAATGACATTTGGTTGCCCATATGCCAAGAAGTCATTCAATAGCTGATGAATGTCATGGGATCGATCTCGAGAGGAGGTTTATAGGCGAAAGAGATAGTCCTGAGTAGAACTTCTAGATGTATATAATAGAGACTAATATAATTCAGCTCAGAAGGGTTAGAGTAGGACACTAAAAGTTATTTTGTTCATGTTGAACGGAGTTGGCCCATGTCGTGTGGGCGTTGGTTCTCATGTCTTACCACAGCCTTCTTTTTCGTGTGCTGTCAATCAATTCCGATACCGATGTTCTCCCATACCACAATGCTAGGTCGTCAATTATCTTCTCTCGTGGTCTTCTCTTACTCCTCGCGGTCTTCAACAGGCCCGTTTTTGGAATGTGTCCCATCTTTCCTTTTTTCAAAATATGTCCAAAAATATCGACTTTATGATGTGGGTAAGCGGCTCTATTTTTGAATGAACTTCCTTCAAGAAATCTTCATAACTTTTTTATCTGTTCATGGAGTTCTTGTCGTTCTTCTATAAAACCATATTTTTTCTGTGATACTATACTATACGTTTGGTAAAACTATACTATACTTATGGTAAAACTATACTATAGAACTTTCCTAACACGAATCGGACTCACCAGGCATCTACGAACTCACAAACCAAATTAGACAATCACAACTGTTTTGTTTTCTACTTGCTCACCACATTTATTGTTTTTCCTGGCATGCTCATCCTCGTTTGCGAAGGAGGATCATTATCACTATACTAAGTAAATGACTACGCTTTCCTTGGTAGTTGGTCAGAATTGTGAATGTCGGTACTAAGTAAATGACTACGCTTTCCTTGGTAGTTGGTCAGAATTGTGAATGTCGGTACTATTCGCTTACTAATGAGATGCATTTATTTAGATTTTTGTATCTAAATTGGAAAGAGTAGACATGCACATAAAAACTGGCCCAGGTTGACCCTAGAAGTCACAGACGGAAACAGAATCGCTTGAAAACCGTTTAGCAGCCAATATAATGTCGCTCATGTTAATTTCAAGTGTCTTGTATCAAGTTATGTTCGTTGGACTGCGTTTGTCTGGCCAGTACTTCTGATACTTTTGGTAGTTTGTCAGAAATCGACAGGATTTCTTGTAGAAAATACGGGATAGACAGTCATCCGATCTGAGATTACTCGAGCAGCAATCTGTTATCCCGTATCCAACCTGTGCTACCCGCTTGACCGAACGCTCATCAATATTCATAGCCCCTAATGAGCTCGGGATATTTCTTGCCAACTCTGTCTAGTTCCGGGGTCAAATCGTGAAAGACAATGGCGGCCAATATTCTATTTTTACAAAATTTTGCAGTTTCGGAAAATCTTGGTTCAACATTGCATGAATTTTTCAAACATATCCGCCCCCACTTTCTTTCTCGCACCAACCAACCACTCACTAAAATCGACATCACTCACGGTATTACTTGAAGTTCAATAATGTATAGATATTTCAAAATTCATAACAAACTCTTACATCACATCCTTCACCAACACAAGATTCTTCCATCATGACAATTGCAATCAGCACTTCCATCATGACAATTGCAATCAGCACTTCCATCATGACAATTGCAAGCAGCACTTTCATCACCGCAAATGCAATCAGCACTTCTAAAAATCGAATTATCATAGAATTATTTCTATAATGTGGCTATCAGTTGATGTACACTCTTAGCATATGTGAACAAACGTGACGCGATGAGCATGTATGAGCAAACTTGACGCGATGAGCATGTATGAGCAAACTTGACGCGATGAGCATGTATGAGCAAACTTGACGCGATGAGCATGTATGAGCAAACTTGACGCGATGAGCATGTATGAGCAAACTTGACGCGATGAGCATGTATGAGCAAACTTGACGCGATGAGCATGTATGAGCAAACTTGACGCGATGAGCATGTATGAGCAAACTTGACGCGATGAGCATATATGAGCAAACTTGACGCGATGAGCATGTATGAGCAAACTTAACGCGATGAGCATGTATGAGCAAACTTGACGCGATGAGCATGTATGAGCAAACTTGACGCGATGAGCATGTATGAGCAAACTTGACGCGATGAGCATGTATGAGCAAACTTGACGCGATGAGCATGTATGAGCAAACTTGACGCGATGTTTGAATGATTAATTCAAAGAATGCTAATGGATTAAATTCAAGAATAGTGACTTGGGGCAGAGGGCGAAGTTGGAATGTACCGATGTCATTTTTGTGCTGTGTCATGTGGGTGTTCACGGCAACGAGAGAGCAGATCGGCTGGCGTGAACGGTTACTGTGTCCAGCGGTAGAACAATGCATCGCGCATCCATATTTAACTCCTTACGAGAAGAAACACGGGTAAGTAAAGTTATTAGCTGTAATAATTAACTTTCCTTGTCCAGAATACACGAAATGGGTCTTGAAATGCGGCGTTATCAAAAATGCATTTACCCATTCTCCAGTGTAGTGGTGGGAAAAATACAGCCCGTTAGATCATATCCACCAGCCCACTAAGTTTTTTCTCCTGCCCGCTGTGATAATCTATAGTGCTATATACGCTAATTCCATATTTTAGCAAAACAACATGGAGCTCCAAATATCTTTTAAAAAGGTCTTCAATTGAATACCGCACGAATAAGGTTCAATCCGGCCTGATGATCATAAAAGGTTACCCGGCTCTGCTCTGGGGAGGCTACAGCTCGATCTGTGCCCTAGGAAAACCACAGTTCTTGACCTCCGCTCTAGGGAAACCACAGTTCCTTACCTCTGTTCTAGGGAAACCACAGTTCTTAACCTCTGCTAAACGGAAACCAGTTCTTGATCTGTGCCCTAGGGAAACCACAGTTCTTGACCTCTGCTCTAGGGAAACCACAGTTCCTGACCTCTGCTCTAGGGAAACCATAGTTCTTGACCTCTGCTAAAAGGAAACCAGTTCTTGACCTCTGCCCTAGGGAAACCAGTTCTTGACCTCTGCTCTAGGGAACCCATAGTTCTTGACCTCTGCTCTAAGGAAACCACAGTTGTTGACCGCCCAAATTTGCATGACTAGATTAGTACAGGGATTACAAACTGTTATATGAACAGAGGAACTGCAGAAGCCAACTAGGAGGAGACAGAGCCAAATACTTCTACACGACTCTACCTGGTATCAATAAGTTATTAGTGAATGTTTAATCTTCAATACGATTTTCCGAGCGCAGATTTGATGTGCCATGCTCATCTACGAATGTGAATGAGTGACACTTTTATTGTGTATATTTGTTAATGGATAGTACAAAGCATCATTACTCATCTGTTTTGTCTGTTCTTCTTTGCCCAGTGGTACAGAAATTCCTTATGTTCAATACACGGATGTGGAGGTGGAGACTTGGTAAGTAGTTGTTGTGTTGTGGTTTATATTCATGATGATGACGATGATGATGATGATGGTGGTGGTGGTGATGCAATTATTAATTCAAATACATGTAATGATTCAAATAATGATACATGAAATGATACATGTAATGATATATATAATGACAAATAATAATACAAATATTGATACAGCTAATGATACTAAAAATGATACAAATAATGGTACAAATAATTATACAGCTAATGATACTAAAAATGATAAAAATAATGATACAAATAATGATACAAATAATGATACAAATAATGATACAGCTAATGATACAAATAATGATACAAATAATGATACCAATAACGATACAGCTAATGATACAAATAATGATACAAATAATAATACAAATAATAATACAAATAATGATACAAATAATGATACAAATAACGATACAGCTAATGATACAAATAATGATACAAATAATGATACAAATAATAATACAAATAATGATACAAATAATGATACAAATAATGATACAATTAATGATACTAATAATGATACAAATAATGATACAAATAATGATACAAATAATGATACAAATAATGATACATGTTATGATACAAATAATGATACAAATAATGATACAAATAATGATACATGTTATGATACAAATAATGATACAAATAATGATACAAATAATGATACATGTTATGATACAAATAATGATACAAATAATGATACAAATAATGATACAAATAATGATACAAATAATGATACAAATAATTATACAGCTAATGATACAAATAATGATACAAATAATGATACAGCTAATGATACAAACAATGATACAAATAATGATACAGCTAATGATACATGTTATGATACATATAATGATAATGATGCCGTGTTGGTAATTGTTTCACAGGGGAATAGTGTTTACTGAATTAATGAAATTGTATCCAACTCATGCGTGCCGTGAGTACCTCGCCAACATCCCTCTCTTGGTGGAGCATTGTGGTTACAGGTGAGTACCTCGCCAATATTCCTCTCTTGACGGAGCATTGTGGTTACAGGTGAGTACTTAGCCAATATTCCTCTCTTGGTGGAACATTGTGGTTACAGGTGAGTACCTCGCCAATATTCCTCTCTTGGTGGAACATTGTGGTTACAGGTACATCGCCAATATTCCTCTCTTGGCGGAGCATTGTGGTTACAGGTGAGTACCTCGCCAATATTCCTCTCCTGGCGGAGCATTGTGGTTACAGGTGAGTACCTCGCCAATATTCCTCTCTTGGCGGAGCATTGTGGTTACCTGTTAGTATTTAAAAGTTCCTTTATTCAAAAATACAATTACATAAATTTATGCCAGCGGTGAGTTGTGGACCACCTCAGTTATGTACGTGAAAATAGGGGACCTAACACACGGCGAGGTGTGGTCCTTCTCAGATATGTAATCAAATATACATCTAGTCGTTTGTACCTTACTTCCCCATGTCATTTGTACTTATTGTATACGTATTTATCGCACACTCTATGTAGCTTAAATAGGAATATAAAACAACCGATTCGAAGACGAGAGCTGAACCTATTAGTATGCAGAACCGTGAAATACCATTGCGGTCACGCATGCTAATGAGAAATGTTATAATATAATCGATGAGAAATGTTACAATATAATCGATGAGAAATGTTACAATATAATCGATGAGAAATGTTACAATATAATCGATGAGAAATGTTACAATATAATCGATGAGAAATGTTATGTCATGATGTGCAATATATGAGTTACATCAATTTATCTGTAAAATTATTTCAAATTAAGAGTAACCAGTTCCTAATACTTTAAGGAATAGCATCACTGCTTACAAAATAATCTATAATTCAGCGTTCTAATTCTGCTGTTTCTGGGGAATCTAGCATCTGTATATTGTATTACTTGTAGGTTGTAAGCGCCGAATGCGCTGCTTACAAATTACGACATGCCTGAGACAGAATAGTTTCTCTTCATCAACTTTATCAACAATTTCAACCCTTCAATTCACATCTAACATCTCTACTACTTCTGTCAACTTTCTTGACTTTATTGTCATTAGTCATCGCCCTTACCTTAGTACATCTGTTTACTACAAACCAACTGATGCACATGATAGCTCTACATGTCTTCTCATCCTCCTGCTTGTCCCAACGCTCTGCCATTCCTCCATCTTCGTTGCTTATATAATGGTGATGACGACTTTCTTGATAAATTCTCTGAGATGATTGATTTCTTTCGTAGGGGCTCGTTTCCTGACCGTGTCCTTTCATCGGCATGGCTGTATGTAAAGTTACCTCAACTTGATACCGTGACTAATACTCAGGGAACTGGGAACTTCATCTTGTCCGGCTCTGATAGAGTTAAACTTGTCTTTATTTCTCATCCCCATAACTCTACTGTCTGTCGAATCTTGTTCAATCATCATTCCTTTCTCCAGTCTGATTCTGAAAACTCGTACCGCTTTCCAGGACTTTCTTTTGGTTGCCTATAGACGTGATAAAAATCTTAATGACAACATGGTCCACAGTCACCTCAGGTCTGTTCCTGCTCATTTTATCACTATTCGTTGCAAACATGGTCGTTGCTACTACACATGTCCCTATGTAGTTCAGATCCGCTCTGTTTCATTTCCTAAGACCACTTACACTATCGACGAGGCCTGTACATGTGAATCCCGTAATGTCTTTTACGTTATCATATGTAAACGTTGTGACAAGAAGTATATAGGGGAAACGGGCTTATGATTGAGTGACCGCTTCTGTAAGCATCATAATTTCAGAAAACATAGAGACACCCTGTCGCCACACATTTCAATTGTGATGGTCATCATTGTGTCCTCCATATCCAGGCAACTGCTATTAGATCCTGCACCACGGATGACAGATGGAGGTACACTTTTGAAAATCAATTTATTCTTTAGTTTGGAACCCTCAAGCCTTTTGTACTTAACTCCGAACATTCATTTGTTTTAATTTTTATTGGTGTAGTCCTTATTGTATTGCTATCCATGTTGTATTGGGTAATAATCTGTTATATCTGTTATCATATCCCGTCCAATTTTCAACAAAATCTGCTTCCATGACTACATATTTCCACATACATTATTGCCACATTAAACTGTGTATTGTTTTCATGTCAATAGTATATCGAGTGTCTCTGTGGTGGTAACATTGTCTTTACTGTTTTCATTTTTTTCACTGTTTGTTTTATATATTCTTGAGAAAGACCTAACGGTTCGAAACATTGAAATTGTATTATGTATTGTAATTTGTATGTTTTCGCGTTTACACCTAATAACCCCGTATTCTTTGTAATAGTCCGTCTGTTGTGTTCAAGAAACTTCACAACCCTGTGAACACAACGTGCTCCGTTGACATGTTCAACTGCTAAAAAAATTATTTGCATCGTGAACATGCTAAACCTCAAACAAGAAGAACAGAAATAAGAATCCGCATTTCTATGGAACTGCACATTTATTCTTAATGATTATTTAAGGAATAACACATTATTTTCTAATGATTATTTAAGGAATTACACATTATTTTCTAATGATTATTTAAGGAATTACACGTTATTTTCTAATGATTATTTAAGGAATAACACATTATTTTCTAATGATTATTTAAGGAATTACACATTATTTTCTAATGATTATTTAAGGAATTACACGTTATTTTCTAATGATTATTTAAGGAATAACACATTATTTTCTAATGATTATTTAAGGAATTACACATTATTTTCTAATGATTATTTAAGGAATTACACGTTATTTTCTAATGATTATTTAAGGAATAACACATTATTTTCTAATGATTATTTAAGGAATTACACATTATTTTCTAATGATTATTTAAGGAATTACACGTTATTTTCTAATGATTATTTAAGGAATTACACATTATTTTCTAATGATTATGATGACATTATTTTCGGATGATTATTTAAGGAATTACACATTATTTTCGGATGATTATTTAAGGAATTACACATTATTTTCGAATGATTATTTAAGGAATTACACGTTATTTTCTAATGATTATTTAAGGAATTACACATTATTTTCGAATGATTATTTAAGGAATTACACGTTATTTTCTAATGATTATTTAAAGAATTACACATTATTTTCGAATGATTATTTAAGGAATTACACGTTATTTTCTAATGATTATTTAAGGAATTACACGTTATTTTCTAATGATTATTTAAGGAATTACACATTATTTTCTAATGATTATTTAAGGAATTACACATTATTTTCTAATGATTATGATGACATTATTTTCGGATGATTATGATGACATTATTTTCGAATGATTATGATGACATTATTTTCGAATGATTATGATGACACTATTCCTCCTTCGCGAATGAGGATGAGCATTACATTAAAAGATAGTCGAATTAGTTCATCATGTGAGTGTCTACAGTGTGAGTCTTACTCGTCATTTGCTATGTTATGAATGTGTTTATGAATGACGTGTGGTCAAAACATCGATTCTTGAGTGATTTCATGCGTGTATCTGTAATTAGCAAAACTTAATCATCATTTCCTTCGTTTCGTATTTATATTTAGAATATGTGTGCTTTTATATTTACTAGATATTTATGAAAAGTAAAAAAAAAATTTTCTTATCCATTTTGGTATCATATAATATAAAACGTGGGTCGACGAAAATGCGCTTATGGTTCACTGGATCAGCAACTAACACACACTATGTGGTCAAGGAGCAAAATTCCTGGAGCCTGGCTCAGAAACCAACATAAACTATAAACATCATTGACAAATAGAACTTTTGAGTTACATTTATAGAAATCAAGGTGTCAACAGTTAGAAATATTGTGTTACATTTATAGAAATCAAGGTGCACTTGTCGACAGTTAGAAATATTGTGTTACATTTATAGAAATCAAGGTGCACTTGTCGACAGTTAGAACTATTGTGTTACATTTATAGAAATCAGAGTGCACTTGTCGACAGTTAGAAATATTGTGTTACATTGATATAAATCAAGGTCGACAGTTATATTAATAAAATATCAGTTAGTAACTTAATGGTAAGAACTTAAATAACAACGACAGACTTATAACGTATGTGTGCTTTATCAGATTGTGTTGATGTTTGTCAGATAGTGTTTATGTGTTTTCTGAGATTGTGTTTATGTTTCTTTTTCGAGAATTTGTTTATGTGTGCTTTATGAGATTGTGTTTATATGTATTTTATGAGATTGTTTTTATGTGTGTTTTCTGAGGTGTATGTATGTTTTATGAGATTGTGTTTTTCCTCTCTCTTTCTCTCACAATTAAGATCAGATAACGTCCCACAGTTGGAGGATGTGTCCAGATTTCTCAAAGGTAACTTCATCATATGTAAACTGATATTTTCGAACTCTAAATAGCTTAGCTGTAGATATAGTGTCGACCTCTGGTATGACACAACATAAATATATCACTTAATGGTTATAGTAAACAGAAGCTGAAAACTATGTGCAACGTAACCTACCTTTGTACCTTTGTTGAGCTTTATGACTGTTAATATCCATATTTTATTAGTTAATATCCATATTTTGTTAGTTTAAAAAATCCATATTCAATTAGTTAATATCCATATTTCATTAGTTAATATCCATATTTCATTAGTTAATATCAATATTTAATTAGTTAATACCCACATTCATTTTTGTTAATATCCCTAATTCATTTGTTAATATCCATATTTCATTTGTTGATCTCATATTTTATCTGTTAAAATAAATATTTCATTTGTCAATATTATTTATTTCATTTGTTAACATTCTATATTTCATATGTTGATATCCATATTTCATTGTTTGAGTGGAAATTGTACAAGGAAAACGGTATCAAGTGAAAGTTATCCTGTTTTTTAATTTCTATGTTTTGTAGTTATGAGTATCAGCTCTGAATTATGTCCAAGATCTAAATGATGATCAATGTCATAGGTCCTAGGTCTAAATGATGATCAGTGTCAGAGGTCCTAGGTCTAAATGGTGATCAATGTCATAGGTCCTAGGTCTGGGTGATGATAAATGTCAGAGGTCGTAGGTCTTAATGATCATCATTGTCATAGGTCCTAGGTCTGAATGATGATCAATGTCAGATGTCCTAGGTCTGAATGATGACGTCTTAAGTGTGGATTGTAATAAGTGTCAGACTTCCCAGGTGTGGATGGTGATGGGTGTTATACGTTCCAGGTCTGGATGGCGATTAGTATCAAGTCGTCCCAGGTCTAGATAACCATCTGTTTTCTGGCTATAACATATTTTATACTTGGTCTGCAAGATAATGACGTCGCAGTGAGTCTGTGACTCCTCCGATTTGCCTTCTTCTTGATCTTCCATATCTCATTAAATTGTCCATTCTCATGCCGTATGCACAATATTTGTATTTGTTTGTGATGTGTTTCGATGTTCATATTTTTCCGCATATCATTTAATACACTATTAGCCATTCTTATTCTCTTCTTAGCTTCTGTTTGACATCTACTATCACTTGCGAATTGTTTCGACGTAAATACTGTGATCAAACCATGGCCCATACACGCGTACACCACTGGTGATACTGACCACATGAATCATTTGTACACCGCGCTCAATAACACTATCACTGACACAAACCTTTCTAACTATTGCACGCAAATTGACTTGACATATCTATATCGATGTAGACGATTGTACACAATCAAGTTTAGGACACACAAAGAAATACACAATCAAGTTTAGGACATGAAAGCGAGATAACTATTGAATTTTGTAATTTGCGATGAATTGAGCAAAAATTAGCTGGTTTTTTCTCTATTGTCAGATCGAACTTGCTTTACTCTGATTTATTTCTCTATTGTCAGATCGAACTGGCTTTACTCTGATTTATTTCTCTATTGTCAGATCGAACTGGCTTTACTCTGATTTATTTCTCTATTGTCAGATCGAACTGGCTTTACTCTGATTTATTTCTCTATTGTCAGATCGAACTGGATTTACTCTGAGACCCGTAGCTGGATATTTATCGTCTCGAGACTTCTTGGCAGGGCTGGCATTTCGAGTGTTCCACTGTACCCAGTACATCCGACATAGAACTGACCCGTTCTATACGCCAGAGCCGTGAGTTTTATCATCAAATGTCTGCCCCATCACACAATCAAACATCATCAAATGTCTGCCCCATCAAACATCATCAAATGTCTGCCCCATCAAATAATCAAACATCATCAAATGTCTGCCCCATCAAACATCATCAAATGTCTGCCCCATCAAATAATCAAACATCATCAAATGTCTGCGCCATCACACAATCAAACATCATCAAATTTCTGCCCCATCAAACAATTAAAACATCATCAAATGTCTGCCCCATCAAACAATCAAACATCATCAAATGTCTGCCCCATCAAACAATCAAACATCATCAAATGTCTGCGCCATCACACAATCAAACATCATCAAATTTCTGCCCCATCAAACAATCACACTTCATCAAATGTCTGCCCCATCAAACAATCAAACATCATCAAATGTCTGCCCCATCAAACAATCAAACATCATCAAATGTCTGCCCCATCAAACAATCAAACATCATCAAATGTCTGCCCCATCAAACAATCAAACATCATCAAATGTCTGCCCCATCAAACAATCAAACCTCTTAGAATGTGTTGCTCATATAAGAAAGAGAATACTTTTGAAAATAAGTCAGGCATAACAGATAATATATTTGTTAAATATAAGTTATTATTAATAATACAAAAACAAGGAGAAATATTCCAGTATTTGGTAATTAATTTTCCATGCAGTTTAAAAAATAAAACATGTTTGTTGAACAAAGGTGACATGCAAAACATTTGATAGAAGAATAGTAAACACAAACAACAAATTAGAAACATATTTCTACTCACTAAATTAAGAAATATATCCAAAACGTCTCAGATGTACAGACATCCACACACGCTCTGTTTATTGTCAATATCCTTATATTTACTGAAAGTTTCATAACGTTTCAGAGGCTAAATCAATTTGTATGATAATTATCTATAGGACAGTCTTCTTCTTTCTTATACAATTCTATATTTATATTGACTATACGGAGGAGCTTCATTCAGCTTATTTATTTAGATTTTCCTAAAATATTGATTGTAGGCCTAATAGATGATAATGCGTTATTATAAATATTTTCTATGTCAATCGATGACTAAATTATGCGTGAGACAGACACATCAGAAAATCATGCATGAAACTTATACATCAGAAAATCATGTTTCAATCTTGTTAGTCTACTACTAAATGTTTTAAATAACAGAACAGTAATTTTCTTGTACTGTTTTTGATTAAATTTACCTACTAAAGATTGATTAAATCGTCCATACGACTGACTTCCATTTTAAACCTGATCCTTTTAAGAATTTACCTTCTGCATGGTTTTTAAAAAAATAAAACTTAAATCAGTATTTAAATATATTCTCTTTTATATGGAACAGATAAAATACTACACGTTTTCACACTTTAGAGTTAAGAGAATATGGTTCCGTACATGTTCCACCATTCTATGGTTCCGTACATGTTCCACCGTTCTATGGTTCCGTACATGTTCCACCATTCTATGGTTCCGTACATGTTCCACCATTCTATGGTTCCGTACATGTTCCACCATCCTATGGTTCCGTACATGTTCTACCATCCTATGGTTCCGTACATGTTCCACCATTCTATGGTTCCGTACATGTTCCACCATCCTATGGTTCCGTGTATGCTCCTTATGCTATGATTAGGTCTTGTAAAGCTACATTATCAGAACCATATATCCAAAGATTACCAAAGGGAAGCAACAGTTGAAATATAAATTTTCCCCAGTTGGTTACATCCCATGTCTGCATGAACTAAAAGTGTGTAATGAATCTCCCACACACTCACACACTTCATACTAGTGGTCAGACGTTTAGTTCGTGTTTTCAATGTCTAGAATTTATTATAATTAAGTTAACTAAGTTTGTATAATTAGGATTATAAACACCTAATCACAAATGATTGTATATGTGAAACAGAAGTTAACCGGAGAGTACAAATTGGGGAAATGTGCTTTTAATGACATGAGCAAAATATTGACATCTAAACAAATTACAAACAAAGTAATAATGTGAATGATAAAATGCTAAATCTATTATATATTGATGTATGGCTCAGAAACATGGACAACAAACAATCAACTAGAAGACATAATTAATGCCTGAGATGTGGATATATAGAAGAATAGGGAGAACATTGTGGAAAGAGAAGAAAACAAATACAGAGGTTCTAACAACACTTCAAAAATAATAAGCTAATTAAGGAATTAAAGATAAAACAAATAAAGTATTTTGGAAATATTAAAAAACATAACACCTTGTTGAAGACCTTACTTCAGGGTAAAGTCGATGGGAGGCGAGGAGAGTTCATAGGTAAACAAAAAATTGGTGAGAAACATCACGTGATGGATAGATTACCAAAGCAAGAGAAAGATAATGTTGGAGGTCTGTTGTATCCAGCTTTCGTTGTCGAGACGGTACTTGATGGTGATGATAATAATAATTAGAATGCATCGAGAAATATTTTTAAAAAGAACAGAAGGCATCAGACAAGGTTTGAACCAGATCCCCTCAACAGATACCCATTCGTATCGTAAATTGAGTAAACATCACATCCTCATATATCCAATAATTATTATTCCAATGTGTAAAGTCTAATGTGGATTTACTGAATTAAGAAAACGTGATACTGAAAATGTGAGATGAATTGGTGTCGGTGGAAAGGATCTGGTTCAAAGCCTGTCTATCACATTATTTATGTATGGTGAAGTAGGATTAATTGTGTATAGTTGGTTGGTTGGTGAACTATAATTCCCTGCATGTCCTTGACGCCAACTAGCAATATACATGACCAAAACGTCGATAAAGACGCTGGTAGAGAAGACAGATGACAAGTCGCGATCTTATCAAACAAGAATGAATGAATTCATAGACATCGAGATATATACAGGGAAGTGAAACGCGTTTCTGAAACATCGCAGTAAGAGTCGAACGTTACCTAAAATATCCGGGATTTCACGTACAATATTTGTGAAGTTCTTCTTCAGATTAGACATACCTGCTAATCTCACACAGTGTCCCTCCTCTTGATTGATGTCACGTTTCATTAGTCACTATGGGTATATTTTGCGTCGCCGACCAAAAAAGCACAGAAAAGTCGTCTATGTATTAAGATAAGTGAGACTACATGAGACCAGCGTTCTAGCGCCTTTGATGCTTCTCAGACTGCTTGTAGCTCTAACCCGTAGCTCATGCTGCTTGTAGCTCTAACCCGTAGCTCAGGCTGCTTGTAGCTCTAACCCGTAGCTCAGGCTGCTTGTAGCTCTAACCCGTAGCTCAGACTGCTTGTAGCTCTAACCCGTAGCTCAGGCTGCTTGTAGCTCTAACCCGTAGCTTGTTGATAATGTTAGCAGAAATTGAGAGATAGATATTTCTGGTGTTTGATGGGGAAAGGAGGGGGGACGATACTGCAGGAAGAAGCATAAAAAAATTGAATATTTAAAACAATATAAGCAAAACAAACACAGAAAGGGAAGAATTAATAATACACAAATACACATGACATAAACACGAATGCTTAGAATTAATAATACACAAATACACATGCCATAAACACGAATGTTTAGAATTAATAATACACAAATACACATGCCATAAACACGAATGCTTAGAATTGAGGTACACAATTGTAACTACTGGAGAAATAATATTGGCATAAAAGGAACAATAGTATGGAACACATCAGCATTTTCCCAAGAGAAACAAAGACATAAATCTCGTACTTAATAATATAGAAAAAAGATATAAACTTAATATATATGTTTAATATAAATGAAAAGACTGATTGTATTAAGATTCTAAAACATGCTGTGTAACTACAAACATTACATCAGAATTGAACTGCACATTTCTGTGTCATTCATAGATTTTATCATTCATAGATTGTGTCATTCATAGATTGTGTCATTCATAGATTGTGTCATTCATCGATTGTGTCATTCATAGATTGTGTCATTCATATATTGTGTCATTAATAGATTGTGTCATTCATAGATTGTGTCATTCATAGATTGTGTCATTCATAGATTGTGTCATTCATAGATTGTATGCATATCTCAGATGTTTTAACCTGAACCGTGACATCCAATATTTGTATGGTTAAAATTCTGATGTAACAGAATTAGACTAGCTCCCGGGATTGAAAGAGCGTATATAACCATAAGAAGTACTTTAAAAGAAGTGATATCTAGCCATCGACATTAGAAGACATGTGAGATAATATGAAAACAATCTTCTAAAGTGATTTATTTGACTTTTCACGTTGATTTTCATTGGCCGTTAACAAAAGATATGCACATATTGACCAATTTAAATCACTGGAATAGTCAAATGAGCTAATTTAGAAATCTGGCGCCCGTATGTTGTCGGTGTTGAAAAGGGGAGCAAAAAAAAGCAACACTGTTTACATTCCATGTATGCCGTATGAGTCGACTAAGGAAGTTTCGGGGGATAAATTGACAGTTCCATCTCATATAGTGACACAGAAGACATGTTAAGTCGAATGTGACAGCCGAAACGCGCAGATATCGCAGCAAAACTAATCTATAATATATACCAACATCAGCAAAACTTAAATCCAGCAGGTGAAACTTGAAACAGGGTAATGAAGCTTTTCTAATCACCGGTAACACACATAATAACACAGAACTCGACGTTTCGACCGAAATGCCTTTTTCAAGAACACATTTACAACATACAACGACGAGTACTAAGAACGCCATTATTGAAGTTCACTTCCTTCGAATCTGCTGGATGTTGATATAGAGCTCAGAAGAATAAGAAGGATGTTTTTCCAATTAGACAACACGTTATCTATTGTCGATGGTCTCTTTTCATTATACATTATATGTCAACCAAAAAATAAGCCCACTTTATATGAGGAAACTCACTAACGTATTTAAACATATCGACAAGGTGTTTGCAATGTGATGAAACATACACAAGTGAAAGAAACGAAAAGGAAAAACAAATTCATCAACATTTGGTTATTCAATGCAAACACCATCAATATTATCATCAATAACAGCAACCACCATCAATATTATCATCAACAACAGCAACCACCATCAATATTATCATCAACAACAGCAACCACCATCAATATTATCATAAACAACAGCAACCACCATCAATATTATCATCAACAACAGCAACCACCATCAATATTATCATCAACAACAGCAACCACCATCAATATTATCATCAACAACAGCAACCAGATAAATGACACATTTCTTCAGTGACTGCTGCCATGAGCTGCTGGGGCATATGCCGCTATTGGCTGATCCTTCCTTTGCTCAGTTCAGCCAGGAAATTGGACTCGCCTCCCTTGGAGCATCGGAAGCTGACATCGCCAAACTTTCAACGGTAGAAATAAACTTTTCATGTGTCTATGACTGTATCTGTCTATGATTGTATCTTCCTATGATTGCATATGTCTATATTTGTGTATGTCTATGATTGTATATGTCTATAATTGTATATATCTATGATTATATATGTCTATGATTGTATCTGTCTATGATTGTATCTGTCTATGATTGTATCTGTCTATGATTGTATATGTCTATGATTATGTTTGTCAATTTCTGTTAATAGTCACATACAATAATAATAATACCCATAACTCGTCATGTTTGTAGGGGTGTCATGTTTGGAGACGCCAGGGTTGTAGAGGTGTCAAGTTTGGAGACACCAGGGTTGTAGGGGTTTCATGTTTGAAGACGCCAGTGTTGTAATGGTGTCAAGTTTGGAGACGCCAGGGTTGTAGGGGTTTCATGTTTGGAGACGCCAGGGCTGTAGGGATGTCATGTTTGGAGACGACAGTGTTGTAGAGGTGTCATGTTTGGAGACACCAGGGTTGTAGGGGTGTCATGTCTGGAGACGCCAGGGTTGTAGGGGTGACATATTTGGATATACCAGGGTTGTAGGAGTGTCATATTTGGAGATGCCAGGGTTGTCTTGGTGTCATGTTTGGATACGCCAGGGTTGTAGGGGTGACATATTTGGATATACCAGGGTTGTAGGAATGTCATATTTGGAGACGCCAGGGTTGTAAAAGCTCTACAAATATCTCTATCCTCAGCTGGTCGAAGTCGTGTATAAAAATGACACCTAGTCCATTCCTGGATGTTATCAATCCAGGATTTTCTCTAACCTCCCCTCCTCCTTCCACCCACGACTATTTCTTGAAAAATAACTATAGAAAGCGAGCCGTGTCTCGTTACATGCTCAAACCAAACAAGTTTACACTGCTTCACTACTGCCAAAAGTGGTTCTTAATATTCTGCAAGTTTGTTAACTTGCTGCCAGACGAATATATTTGCCTTGTGTTCTATATAGCTAATTCTCAACAAATGTCTGTAGTACTTGTTTACAAAATACTGAATCCCTATTTCCGTGTCTGCATTGTGTGTCCACCTTTCACATCTGTATAAAAGTTTACTTAGCACTAGCGATCTAATAGATTGATCTTTACTGTAATTCTGATCTTACTTTTCTAAATCGTATTCAACCTTGACATGGCACCCATCACCATCTAGAGTCTTAGCTTCATATTATTTCCCAAGCTGCCATGGCATCACGTATTTGCATCCAGTGTTTGCATTGATTTGGTGAATCAAGAAATATGGTTATTGACTCATGATGATGATGAATTAACCCCTTTAGCTGTGAGCAAGTAGCTTTTGAAAATCAATAACACTTCTACCACAGTACAGGTCCTACTCAGTTGTGTAACTGATGTAACAGTAGAAACCATTTAAGGTTTATTGTCTCAAAGCAATATAAATGTTATGGTGGTAATTGGTGTATATTTAGTCCCGGGGGACGGGGTGGGGGGGGGGAGGTTACAGTACGGCAGTGTCTCAGGGTCATCACGTCTAGCCTGGAGTGGAGCATGTACTCCTGGGTCAACTAGTGCATTATCCTTTAGTCAGATTTGCAGACCTAGTGATGATACATCTGACATTATAGACCCAGTGATGATACATCTGACATTGCATACCCAGTGATGATACATCTGACATTATAGACCCAGTGATGATACATCTGACATTATAGACCTAGTGATGATACATGTGACATTATAGACCCAGTGATGATACATCTGACATTGCATACCCAGTGATGATACATGTGACATTGCATACCCAGTGATGATACATCTGACATTATAGACCCAGTGATGATACATCTGACATTATAGACCCAGTGATGATACATCTGACATTGCATACCCAGTGATGATACATCTGACATTGCATACCCAGTGATGATACATCTGACATTGCATACCCAGTGATGATACATCTGACATTATAGACCCAGTGATGATACATCTGACATTGCATACCCAGTGATGATACATCTGACATTATAAACCTAGTGATGATACATGTGACATTATAGACCTAGTGATGATACATGTGACATTATAGACCTAGTGATGATACATGTGACATTATAAACCTATGGATGATACATCTGACATTGCAGACCTAGTGATGATACATCTGACATTGCAGACCCAGTGATGATACATCTGACATTATAAACCTATGGATGATACATCTGACATTGCAGACCTAGTGATGATACATGTGACATTATAAACCTAGGGATGATACATCTGACATTGCAGACCTAGTGATGATACATCTGACATTGCAGACTTAGTGATGATACATCTGATATTTTCGACCCAGTGATGATAAATCTGATATTTTAGACCCAGTGATGATACATCTGACATTATATACCTAGTGATGATACATCTGAGCTTGACAGTGATGACGCATCTGACATTATAGATCCAGTAATTACACAGTGATGACCCAGTGACGAGCCTGATGTGTTGGCTGGTAAAGCTTTGGTGAACTTCATCGAGATAAGAAGAGACATGATTGAATTGATTAGAGCAGTCAGGGATATCCTAGGAGAAGACGAGGAGGAAGTCGAACGAGACAATGTACATATTCAGAGAATGGTAGAAATGGAAGTGACTAGATGCGATGGGAGAACGTGCTCCTTTTCCATAAAGATCAGAAGAACACGTAATCAGCAACTGACTGGGACACTGAGCTTATGCACTTTTAGATGGCTGAAGGAACGGCAAGCAGAGCATTTAAGGGAATGCCTCCAGTGCTGTGACTCTTGTTCCTAATTCAGAATCAAGAATCTACTAGAAGTGAAGTATAATGTGCTAGTTTGTCTAGTATGTTACTGCTAAGTTATATAATCTACTACACTTATAATGTGGGACACAAGACAAGACACTGTGTTGAAGACCTTACCTGAGGATAAAGTCGAAAGGGAGACGAGCAAGAGGTAGACAGAGATACAAATGGGAGAGTAGCATTACTAAAGGGACAAGTTAGTCTAACAGAGTGCACCACCAAGAACAGAGACAGGAGATGTTGGAGGTCTGTTACAGCCAACCGTCGTTGCTGGAACGGCACTTAATAATGATAGTGGTCGAAGTTATAAAACTTGTAGATTCAAGTTACAAGGAAAGTAGGTGTCATCTGAGCGACCAGATTCAGGTTACAAGGAAAGTAGGTGTCATCTGAGCGACCAGATTCAAGTTACAAGGAAAGTAGGTGTCATCTGAGCGACCAGATTCAAGTTACAAGGAAAGTAGGTGTCATCTGAGCGGAACAGATTCAGGTCACAAGGAAAGTAGGTGCCATCTAGGCGGACCAGATTCAGTTTACAAGGAAAGTAGATGAAATCGCATCTTTTTTTGGAGATGCGGTTAGTCAAGTACGGAAATACGCGTGTTCAATAGTTGCTAGGCGATTTGTGCCGTTGAACGGATTGGTTCAATTCTCGTCAGTCTCAAGAATTTTTATTAATTGTCCTCTGGCTTCCTACTTATATTTACTTGTATAAACAAATATTCGTAGCAAAATTGTATTGTCTATATATGTTATCCATGTTTACAAGAAGATCTATCGGCCCTTGTATAACTAATACGGATATTATGTTATATGTTTGTTGTTACTGAGGATAATTAAATACCTGTACGGGATGTTTGTTGTTGTTGTAATGGTCCTTGTCTCGATCAGTCCGTTCTGGTGACTTTGTGTGCACGGTTTGAATGGCTTGATGAAATCGCATCTTTTTTTTTTTTGAGATGCGGTTAGTCAAGTACGGAAGAACGCGTGTTCAATAGTTGCTAGGCGATTTGGTGCCGTTGAACGGACTGGTTCAATTACCGTCAGTCTCAAGGAAAGTAGGTGCCATCTGAGCGGACCACATTCAAGTTACAAGGAAAGAGGTGCCATCTGAGCGGACCAGATTCAAAGTTGCAAGGAAATTAGGTGCCATCTGATTGGAAAAGGTTCAAATATCTTTCACTGAATTATGATGTTGTTGCCAATAATAGCTGTTGTTGTATATTGCAGTGTTACTTCTTCTCTGTGGAGTTTGGTCTATGCAAACAGGACGGGGAGCTGCGGGCGTTTGGCGCAGGTCTTCTGTCTTCCATCAGTGAGCTCAGTGTGAGTATGTACATTAGTGCAGTAGGTTCACATGAGATGTTGTATGTGGCCAGTAGCTTAACATGAGATGTTGTATGTGGCCAGTAGGTTCACATGAGATGTTGTATGTGGCCAGTAGGTTCACATCAGATGTTGTATGTGGCCAGTAGGTTCACATGAGATGTTGTATGTGGCCAGTAGGTTCACATGAGATGTTGTATGTGGCCAGTAGGTTCACATGAGATGTTGTATGTGGCCAGTAGGTTCACATCAGATGTTGTATGTGGTCAGTAGGTTCACATGAGATGTTGTATGTGGCCAGTAGGTTCACATGAGATGTTGTATGTGGCCAGTAGGTTCACATCAGATGTTGTATGTGGCCAGTAGGTTCACATCAGATGTTGTATGTGGCCAGTAGGTTCACATGAGATGTTGTATGTGGCCAGTAGGTTCACATCAGATGTTGTATGTGGCCAGTAGGTTCACATGAGATGTTGTATGTGGCCAGTAGGTTCACATGAGATGTTGTATGTGGCCAGTAGGTTCACATGAGATGTTGTATGTGGCCAGTAGCTTAACATGAGATGTTGTATGTGGCCAGTAGGTTCACATGAGATGTTGTATGTGGCCAGTAGCTTAACATGAGGGATTTGTATGTGGCCAGTAGCTTAACATGAGATGTTGTATGTGGCCAGTAGGTTCACATGAGATGTTGTATGTGGCCAGTAGGTTCACATGAGATGTTGTATGTGGCCAGTAGCTTAACATGAGATGTTGTATGTGGCCAGTAGCTTAACATGAGATGTTGTATGTGGCCAGTAGCTTAACATGAGATGTTGTATGTGGCCAGTAGCTTAACATGAGATGTTGTATGTGGCCAGTAGCTTAACATGAGATGTTGTATGTGGCCAGTAGGTTCACATGAGATGTTGTATGTGGCCAGTAGGTTCACATGAGATGTTGTATGTGGCCAGTAGGTTCACATGAGATGTTGTATGTGGTCAGTAGGTTCACATAAGTTAAGTTAGTTATAAGTTAGTCGTCGGATCATCATCACTGCAAACTGGACACATCCATAGTTGCTCCGATCTCTCCTTGAGTGTATCCGCCATCACATTTCTGCTGACCGTACCGGTCATATGCTGTTTGACCATCATTCTTCTGCGCCTTCCAAAATGTTCACCTCTAGCAACACCGCATTTCAATCCCTGATCTTTAATCCTAGCCATTAAAAAGGAATCATCATCCACATTAGTCTCACTCTCGCATGTTATATCTCTTAAGGAGTTTAAAACGTCAGCACGATCCATTGCCCTGTGCCACAATCGCGCACGATGCCAGTTGATCCGCTCTTTCATTGCCTCGAACGCCCACATGTCCCGGCACAAAAATAAATGTAACACTTTCAAGCTCGCCTTTCTCAAGGCCTCAATCCACTGTTCGCGAACGAGACCCGATTGTACCTTCTTAATCATGCTCATATAGTCACTCAAGATGCAGACCTGCGCTACCTTCTGTGTACGTAGCCACTCAAATACCTTGGTCACCGCCATAGTCTCCATGGTCATACTACTCGTAGCGATTGCAAAGGCACCACTCTTCCCCCGGATCATTTTACCTGCCCACTGAGATGTGAAGGCCCAAGCACTGCGAACATGCCTAATTACAGATCCATCAGTGTATATAATCACATCCCCCTCTTTGGTATTCTCACTGATTAAAGCCTGCACTTCTTTCTCCACAGCTGTGGGACACCATTCTCTGCATTCCCTGCTAAGTGATATTACTACTCTCAAACAAGTTTCGAAATCTGTGGGTAGCCCTATCCATTCCGCACCTGCTGCCATATCCTGGAATCTGCACACGCTTTGTATGACATCCTCAGCACGTCCCATCCACGACCTTCCTCTCTTGAGTCTGCTGCCTTTAACTTTCTGTATTTCGGAATGCAACGGGTGTTCCTTATCTGCATGTATTTGAAGGTACGCCCGTGCACGGCAATACTGTAATCTATGCTCAGCTGTTGGGCAGTCAAGAAGGTATCGCATAGCTCTTGTCGATGTGTCTCTTGTACATCCCAGAATGATACGCATTGCTGCATTCTGGACTCTATCCAGTCTTTCGATCTGAGTTTGGCTAAGAGTCAGAATTGCCAGTGAATATTCCACCACAGCCACAACCAAACCCTGGTAGAAAAGAAATAACAATCTCTGCTCACACTGCGCAGCAGTCATCACCTTCATTGCTGCTAAGCCTTTGCCTGCCCTTATGATAATGTGGTCAACATGTTCCCTGAAACTCAGGCTTCTGTCCAAAAAACACGCAGATATCTCATTGTGCTAGTTCTTTCTAAACTTTTCCCGGACAGCGAAACTTGTGGCATGGGTGTCTTTATCATGTAATTGTTCAAGGAAAACCACGTCACGAATGCCTTAGAGGGATTAACCACTTCTCCCGTATGTCGACACCAATTTGTCAGTCTGTCCAGCTCCTTCTGTAGTTCCACGACGCACTCTTCTCGATTTCTGCCCTGTCTATACACCAGGATATCATCGGTATATGACATCGTTCTGCCAACACCTGTGATTTGATTGCCAGCGATATGTAATGTGTATACATTGAAAAGTACAGGAGATAGAGGTGATCCCTGTGGCAGACCAGGGCTAATAACCGTTGGTGCAGGTATCCAGTTACCACACTTAAGAACTACAACCCTGTGCATCAGGGTGGCGCCAACCCAACGCACGAGAAAAGGATTAACTGCAATATTTAACATCAAGCTGGTGCATCAAGTTATCCAAGAACACCCTATTGTACGCATCCTCAAGATCTATTGCGACCGCACATGTCTCCATGCGCGAATCGAATCCCTCAAAAACATCCTGCGCAAATATGGCTGCATTCTGCCATGTCCTCTTTCCTGGGCAATATCCTCCTAACAATGTTGGTAAACACTTATTTCTTTCAAGATAACACGATACCTTCAGGGCCACAATTTTTTCCAAAAGCTTGCCAATCGTATTCTGCATTGTAATTATTCTGTAGCCTTGTATCCTGATGTGGTCCTTCCCAGGTTCACATGAGATGTTGTTTGTGGCCAGTAGGTTCACATGAGATGTTGTGCAGTGATCTTGATTTATTAACATTAACCAGTCTTGTGATCGCCCAAAATCCATTTACCAATCATGTAAACGCACAAAATCCATTAACCAATCATGTAAACGCACAAAATCCATTAACCAATCATGTAAACGCACAAAATCCATTAACCAATCATGCAAACGCACAAAATCCATTAACCAATCATGTAAACGCACAAAATCCATTAACCAATCATGTAAACGCACAAAATCCATTAACCAATCATGTAAACGCACAAAATCCATTAACCAATCATGTAAACGCACAAAATCCATTAACCAATCATGTAAACGCACAAAATCCATTAACCAATCATGTAAACGCACACAATCCATTAACCAATCATGTGTAAACGCACAAAATTCATTAACCAATCATGTAAACGCACAAATCCATTAACCAATCATGTAAACGCACAAAATCCATTAACCAATCATGTAAACGCACAAATTCCATTAACCAATCATGTAAACGCACACAATCCATTAACCAATCATGTGTAAACGCACAAAATTCATTAACCAATCATGTAAACGCACAAATCCATTAACCAATCATGTAAACGCACAAAATCCATTAACCAATCATGTAAACGCACAAAATCCATTAACCAATCATGTAAACGCACACAATCCATTAACCAATCATGTGTAAACGCACAAAATTCATTAACCAATCATGTAAACGCACAAAATCCATTAACCAATCATGTAAACGCACAAAATCCATTAACCAATCATGTAAACGCACAAAATCCATTAACCAATCACGTAAACGCACAAAATCCATTAACCAATCACGTAAACGCACAAAATCCATTTACCAGCCATATGAACATACAAATTCATTAATCAGTCATGTGAACGGACAAATTCATTAACCAGTCATGTGAACTGACAAAATCATTAACCAGTCATGTGAACTCACAAAACCATTACCATGTCTTGTGAATGCAGAATACCAAATACAATTAATTTTCACATTTAATATCGACTGGCAAAAAAACATGCACTAAATTGTATTTTTATTTTCCATAAAACAACATCTCATTTTGATGTACAACATTGTAGTGGCCAGATTTCTTCTACTATACGGCTGTACTTTTGTTGCTTCTATTTTCTTATGTTATACTGGTTATGTTTTTTTTTCTTGCTTCTTCTTCTGTACTTGTTGTACTTGTCTTCTGCCTTCTTTTTCTTTCTCTTATCCTCTCTCCTTTATTATTTGCATGTTCTCATCTTACATTATAATTTCCTTTTTGTACTCGGAATATTCATTTCTTGTTTGTTTTTATTATGATGAGGACGTTCCAGTTGAAACGTAATCTGGTTTTATTGATGATATTAGTGTGTTATGTACTTTATTACAACAATCCTTACTTATTTCTGCTTTTACGTTATTACTTTGTTTTTTGCACGAGCGCTCAAATCTTTAGTGTCTTGCGTCGACCTCAGACACTGAGGATTTATCACTTTATTTCTACTACATAAATGTTCTACATATTTTTCCACCACACAACTATACCCTTGTAGAATATACATGTTCTACATAATTTTCCACCACATAACTGTACCCTAGTTTCTACCACATAAATGTTCTACATATTTTTCCACCTCACAACTGTACCCTTGTTTCTACCCCAAAGATGTACCAGATGTTTCCCCTCCCCCTTTTCTCGTAACACAATACCAACATTTATGTGGTACATTCTTCACTATCTCTTGAATTTCTACTACACTTGAAACCTTCACCTTTTCTTGCACATAACTGTTGTCTGTTTTGTTACAACATTCTATAAACGATATGACATCCCTAATTATTTCAGCACGCTCTGACGGACAATGCTCTGAAGAAGGTTTTCGAACCGCTGCACATGTGTACTCAAGAATGTTTGATCACAACTTTCCAGGATGTCTATTTTTATACAGACAGTTTTGAGGAAGCCAAAGAGAAAATGAGGTTGGCCTTAACTGTACAATTTGGCATATCACATAAACTTCAGAATGTTTTAAAATGGTTTTTAATGATGTGGTCATCAAGATGGTTACTTAATATGCAGATAAACATCCTGATCTTAACGAAAGCAATCCATAATTGTATCTATTTATCTATTTCTATCTATCTATATCTATATATCTAGGCCTATGAATCTATTTATGTATCGATCTTTGTTTTCCTGATATTGCTTGAAGGCGTCACAGTGTTAAATTCCGATCAGACTATATTTCGGGCTATGTTCCAACAGTCCTTGTAATTTTGTCATTCCTTACATGGTCTTTTCTCACTCTGTTTGCTAATTGTCTTAAACATCTCATTTCACACATAGTTAGCTTTCTCTGTTGTCTTTTCGTTAATATCCATACCTGACTGATAAAACAATATTAGTATGATTTAATGTATGATTTGCCATGTAGTTTCCATCGGGATAATTGGGTGTTTCGAAGTTGGTGCAAGTTCATAATTTATCATAATAGTAACAGTAGTTATTTTCGATGACTTCCTGTTTGTAATACAGGATTTCAATAGATTCATATCAACATCCAGAAATTATCTTTAGATAAAGAAACTGTGCAGACATTGATCATCTCCCTTTCCATCAATATAACACTGCAGTGTAGCCTATGTATATTAATCTAAGATTGGGACAAAGGACAGACTTGAAGTATATTGGTCTAATGTTGAGACATATGACAGACTTGAAGTATATTGGTCTAATGTTGAGACATATGACAGACTTGAAGTATATTGGTCTAATGTTGAGACATATGACAGACTTGATGCTTCAAACAAGACAATCAGAGACACTGCACCATGCCAACTGTTTAACAGAAATATAAGACCTATTTGGAATGGCAAATCAATCACTCTAGAATGTCTTATTTAATTATTTCATTGACTTTCATTGGCTGTTAGACAAAGTATAATCACACTGACCAATAAAAATCACCGAAATAGCAAATAATTCATTAAAAAAGCTTGATTTTCCATTAGCCAGTAGATCGTACGGTTGAACAGGCGGGCAAAAGGGATGACTCGGCAAAATGTATTTAGTATAAAATATTTAATATATATCTGCAATTATTTAAATATAAGGCTACTTGCATGTCCCTCGTCTTGAGCAGTCATGAGAAATCAGCATTCAGTCTTGAAAAGTGACCAAGGAACATCACTGAATAGTCAAACAGAGTCACGTTTACAGGATGGAAGAGATGGATCTACAGGACTGTATGGTTGACGAGAGACTCGCTCACGATAGAAATTAATTTGGAGCTCATCATAAATTACTCCAACAATTTGTTGCCATCTCCCCCCACCCCACCCCCAACCTACCCTGTCAATAAACTGTCAGGATTTCAGGAAACCCCTCCGCTTACTGATATCCAAAAGAAATTCCCCCACCCCAACAAATATTATTATTTTGCAATAAAAGTAATATTTTGTTTTCATTTTTTATGGAAAAATGTTTCAAATTCAAACAATTTGATTTCGATATGAAAACATTGTTCATGTTCAAGTACTAAATATCATGCTCTTGCACTAAATGTCATATTTTTGCATTAAATGTCATCTTCTTGCACTAAATGTCATGTTCTTGTACTAAATGTCATGTTCTTGCACTAAATTTCATGTTCTTGTACTAAATGTCATCTTCTTGCACTAAATTTCATGTTCTTGTACTAAATGTCATCTTCTTGCACTAAATTTCATGTTCTTGTACTAAATGTCATCTTCTTGCACTAAATTTCATGTTCTTGTACTAAATGTCATGTTCTTGCACTAAATGCCATGTTCTTGCACTAAATTCCATGTTCTTGTACTAAATGTCATGTTCTGATTTCCTAACCCCCAAACACACTTCTCCCCTCTTATCTATGCGCCGCACACAATAACTTCTAAAAACTATTAACAAACTAAATAATTTACTGATGATTATGGGAATTCTTTACATGAATTACACATACTAGCATCACGTCGATCGAACTGGAGTTCTCTAGTTTCTGCCGTAGTCGACGCTGAAGGAACTGGCAAGATTTACATACAGTATTCTCACGTCGATCGTACTAGAGAGCTCTGATGTCTTCCGTATTTGACGACGCTGAAGTAGCATAGATAGAAAGATAGAGTTCGTTAATTATTTAGATAATTATTTTATTGTTTATTGACACATTATAATAATAAATTTTCAGACAATTTGCTAGCACCATCAAGCGACCATTCGCTGTTCGCTACAACCCATACACTGAATCTGTAGATGTCCTGGACAGTACTAGAGGGATTGCCACAGTGGTCAGCGAGCTGAAAGGCGATCTCTGCATTGTCAGTGATGCCCTCAAGCGTCTACAGCTGATGGAGAATTTCAAATTCCAAGATTAGAAAAAAAACATGTTCTCGCAATGTCCTCCTCTTTCTCGTCTTTCCGACTATAACTTATATGTTTGTCTTTCTATTTGTTTTTTTTTACCCATGCAGTTGAATCAATTTTAGGCTAAGTTATTGTTGAGAAATGTACGGCACTTATACTACATGAGACCCGGCACTTATACTATATGAGGCCCGAATTTGATTATATCACGGCCTCTGTAGTGATGAATGTGCTTTCAAAAATACTAAATTAGTAAATATTAGATGAATTATTGGTAATATCACGGAAGACGTGTCCTCCCGAAATGAAACAGTTGAGCGGACCAGTCAGAAGTCAACACATTAAAATATTTGGTTATATTAATAGCAACAGATGGAAGATATAGTAAAGAAGTGAAATGTAGAATTACTCCGGTAAAGGCAACATTTTACAAGATGAATATCGGCCTATTTTGTCTATCTGAGAAAGAGAGTACTTAAAAGTTATATAGAACCAATTCTGATGTATGGAAGTGAATCGTGGACACTCAGCAGAGCAGTGAAAACTATAATGAGGCAGCAGAGATTTAGTATTATAGAAGAATATTAAGAACACTATGGACAGATACAAAAGTGCAATGTAGATATCTTGAAAGAAGTTAATTCAAAAAAAAAGCACCTTACTCGCATCAGAAAGAGAAAGTCCACATTTTCTGGACACATTGTGAGCAGAGGAAAGATAGAACGCATTGTAACAATAGGCAAGTTGAAGAAATAACAACTACAAAGATCAAGGGCAGAAGAGACGGGGGAAGACAAAGAGAAAAGTTGCTAGATTGGCTAGTATTGTGGCACGGTGGAAGTTTTCTAACCGAGCTTATTGACAACACAAGAGACAGAGCGTCGATGAGAAACATGACCGCCAACGTCATTCGGCATGGGACTTGATTGATTGATTGATTGCCGTTGAAGAGCACGAGTCGTCGGGGAAGTCCAAGAGAGAGGATTTTTGACAACCTAGCATAGTGACATTTGACATCTGAAATAATTGATTGATATTTCTTGACAACCTAACATTGTGACATTTGACATCTGAAATAATTGATTGATATTTCTTGACAACCTAGCATAGTGACAGTGGATACCTTCTCACTGTGGAATACCAGGAAATGAAAAAGCAGACCAACTGGCTAAGGAAGGTGCTGCCGAAGACCAACCAGATATACCAATCACCTACCATCAGAAAAAACAGATGATCAAGTCAATAAGAAAGCCACAAACAACAACACAAGATGAACAGACCAGAACAAGTTATAATTCTACGTCTCAGAACAGGACACAATCGACTCCGCAGTCACATGTATACAAAGTTCAAGATTGGCAACACAGCCATGTGTACATGTGGACAGGCAGCACAGAGTGCCAAACATATACTTCAAGGGTGTTCTGAGCATGAAACGCTGAGGCAGACATATTGGCCAGAGGAAACAACACTGGAATCAAAACTCTATGGGACACTGTATGAACTACAAAAGACAGTGAGTTTTATTAAGGAGACAGAATTACAGATATAGACATGTTTCAAGTGAACGACAGAAGAAGAAGAAGAAGAAGAAGAAGAAGCATAGTGACATTTGGCATCTGAAATAATTTATTGATATTTCTTGACAACCTAACATTGTGGCATTTGACATCTGAAATAATTGATATTTCTTGACAACCTAACATTGTGACATTTGACATCTGAAATAATTGATTGATATTTCTTGACAACCTAACATTGTGGCATTTGACATCTGAAATAATTGATTGATATTTCTTAACAACCTAACATTGTGGCATTTGACATCTGAAATAATTAATTTATATTTCTTGACAACCTAACATTGTGGCATTTGACATCTGAAATATCTGATTGATATCACACAGGACAGATGACCGTAGAAAGACACGATAACCAACGCCACACGGCGTGGACTATAGGAATACCAGGAAGTGGTCATTGCGGTGTAATTTACTTTCGTATTTCGCAAACTTCAACGTCTTTTAGTGTTCCAACGTCAGTGTTTTTATGTTGATAAGTAAAGATCTGTTGTCCATTGTCTGTTCTCAGATGAATGATGGCTGATCGTATTCACACTTGCCGTTAAGCGTAGGTGTTGGAGATTAAGCTATCGTTCCAAGGCCAGATGTGTCGCCTTGATTGCAGTAAGTCCATGTTTGTTAAATTCTATCTTGATGTTTTCTATCCACCGTTTTCTCTACCATTGACCTTATGTCCGAACAATCTTTTGTTATATGGTATTGGTATTTGATTTGGATTCATTCTCATAAGATGACCGAACCATTTTACTTGCAGTCTTTCAATATGCTCAATGCATGATATACCAACTCTTTTCCCAATTTCTTCATTTCTTGTTTTATCTAGTTTAGTAACCATTGCAGTTTTTCTCGGGCACTTTATTTTACAGGTAAAGAGTTTCCTCTGCTACGAGACTGTTAAAGACTATGTTTGACATTGGTAGCACAGTGTTGGTATAAAAATTGTAGATATTATATCTTTTGATTTCCATCTTGTTCTTTTGGGTGAAGAAGTAACGGTGAAAGTTTTTAGGTGTTTGTATTTGCCTTCTTGCACCTTGTTTCTATTTCTCAGTCTAGTCTTCCATTTACGGGGACAATTTTGCTTAGATATTACAATTCTTTGGCCTGTTTTACTTTGGTGTTATCTATTTATTGTTATATCCATTGGTGTTGGAAACTTGCTAATTTTCATATATTTGGTATTTTTACGTTAATTTTCATTATGAAATTCGGACATGCCAATAGCAACGCAATGATGTGGTTTTGCACATTTTCTTCATCTTTGTATATTAAACTTTGATCGTCGGCAAATAATAGTTTGTTGATTTCATTGTTAGGTTCCTCATTAGGTTTTTTTGCAATGTTTTGTTTTTGTTTATATGAGCTTCTTTTATTATTATGTCCATGTATATGTTGAAAAGTAGAGGTGAAAGTACGCAGCCTTGTCTTACTCCAGATCTTGTTTCGAAAGGTTCAGTAATTCCATTTGTTGTTCTTACTGAGCTTTTAAATTTTGGATATATCGTTTATATATGTTATAACAGCTGTCCTATGATGTTATACATTTATAATTTCTCCCAGAGAATGTTTCGATCTACTCTATCGATTGCCTTTTCCTGGTCAAAAATAATGTGTTTAGATTTGCATTGTATTCGACAGCTTTTTGACTTAGTTGTCTCAGTGTGAATATTGCATCTGTATAGATTGCCCATCGTCTGAAGCCAAATTGAAAGGGACTCAGCTGTGGTTCTGCAATGCATCGTGTTTTCTGTTCTATTATTTTTGCATAGGTTTTACATGTATGACTTAATAAGGAGATTCCTCTATATGATTCACACTTTCTCTTACTGCCTTCGTTTTTCCATAGTGGTACAAGTACTGATTTTTGCCAGTCGTCTAGTACTTTTCTTGCTGTCCAAGCTATTGCGAATAATCTTGCTAGCCACTAGACCTCTGTGTTTCTACATGCTTTCATTGCTTTGCTTGATATACCATCTATCCCTGGTGATTTATTACTTGGGCTATGTTTTAAGGCTTCTTCTATTTCGTATTTTAGTATATCTGGTTCTGTGGTTTCTATATCTGTTTGAGCGTTGGTGGGTCTATATTCTGTTGTCATTGTTGGGTTGTATTAATTCTAAAAATATTTTTTCCATCTTGCTTTCCTATTTGTGCTTTTCACTAATGGTTTGCCGTTTTTATCATTGATGATTGTTATGGGATAATAGCTCTCTTCCCGTACTTGCATAGATTTAATACTTGTGAAAAATTCTTATGGGTTTGTTTTACATGTGTCAGTTAAATGTTCTCCACATTTGTTCCATATATTAACTTTTCTTCTTTGATTACATGGTTAGAATTTTTTCTAGCTAGTTAAAGATCGCTTGTAGTATTGTCATGCAGTACGAATTAAAACATAAGTGATGTGTATCCTGTCTAACAACATAAGTGATGTGTATCCTGTCTAACAACATAAGTGATGTGTATCCTGTCTAACAACATAAGTGATGTGTATCCTGTCTAACAACATAAGTGATGTGTATCTCGTCAAAACACATAAGTGATGCGTATCCTGTCTAACAACATAAGTGATGTGTATCCTGTTAGTTAGTTAGTTAGTCGTCGGATCATCATCACTGCAAACTGGAAACATCCATAGTTGCTCCGATCTCTCCTTGAGTGTATCCGTCATCACACTTCTGCTGACAGTACCGGTCCTATGCTGGTTGACCATCATTCTTCTGCGCCCTCCAAAATGTTCACCTCTAGCAACACCGCATCTCAATCCCTGATCTTTAATCCTAGCCATTGAAAAGGAATCATCATCCACATTAGTCTCACTCTCGCGTGTTATATCTCTTAAGGAGTTGAAAACGTCAGCGCGATCCATTGCCCCATCGCCCTTTGCCACAATCGCACACGATGCCAGTTGATCCGCTCTTTCATTGCCTCGAACGCCCACATGTCCCGGCACGAATATAAATGTAACCGCTGTCAAGCTAACAACATAAGTGATGTGTATTCCGTATTTTAAAAAAAAATGATTATTCACTATTGTGAAATTTTTGGGCACCAGATAACTTGTTGGTTCATCACAAGCGTTTATGACAATTTACTAAATTCACTGTATGAAATTGAGCTGGACAGAACTGTCCGTGTTTAAACGTTAGTAGGTGTCTCACAATCCCTATTGTGGCTGCACGGGTCCTTAAATAGTTTGATTGTGGGATTATCACTTTCGGTGCTATTGAATCTGCACTCAACTCTCTAACTAATCTCTTATGTTTAGATACTTTTTTCATATAATTGTGCTCCTTTTTTATATTGCAGAACTTCTTGTTTGCTTTATCTCCTGCTGCACTGTCTCATATATCCTGGTTTATATCTTAGACTTTCTATGAGATATTTAACCCTTCTGTGTAATGTTTCTTCTGGCTACCTTAATAGTTTTCTATGTTCTTGTGGCTACTTTAATAATCTTCTACGTTCTTGTGGCCACCATAATAATATTCTTGTTCTTGTGCCTACCTTAAGAGAGCATGCCCTTCTTGATCTTAACATAGAAGATTATTTATGGTAGACGGGAATCTGACATCATGTACTTACATGAACTTCCCAACGAACACGCATCTGCATCAGAATAGAATCAATTAAACAGTCAAAGTTGGTTAATACAGTAATTATAACTTTAGTTAAATATGTCCATCTATTGGGGGTTTCTGCTGAAAGAGAATTCGTCTTGTGTAATTAGACGGTCCAATTCCATATATATATATATATATATATATACTAGCGACCATTGAAAACGTGTTTTGTTTTCACGCTGACAATGTTCTTATACTTAACTGATGAAATTCTTGCAATCATATTGTTTTGTTGATGTGATGTTTTTTCGCATTTTTCGTACTTCACGTGCAAAGCATGAATAAGCAAATTCTGATTGTTAAAAGCCAAAACAGGTTAAAATTTGGCACAAGAAATAATAAGTTTAGGCAAATTTAAACTATTATCTGGTTTTTATCGAAAGAAGGCTGTTACTGTTTTTCTTTCTGTATTGATTGACTTTACGAGAGTGATGACATACTGCCAGTATACTTTTCAGTGGAATGACGGCCAGAGTGATTGCAAGACATTTCAATTCTGACTAGTCCACTATAGTACTACAGCACCGAAGATTTCTAGCGCCAGGTACCACCGATGACCGCGCCAGACCTAGAACAACACTTGATCAAGATCGTCAGATTGCACTGATATATCTACGGATCGGCTTCCAAACATCAACTCAAACAGCAGCTTATACATGGGTATCTACGGATCGGCTTCCAAACATCAACTCAAACAGCAGCTCATATACGAGTATCTACGGATCGACTTCTAAACAGCACCCCAACCAGCAGCTCATACACGGGGCTTATTAACGTGAACATTGTGCGAAAAAGATTCTCTGGCTTGCAACAAAACAAGTCCTAACATTAATCATTCGTAGACGTATTTCTGTTTATATTGTTATTTGCCTTGTGTTTCTCCCACCCTCGCATTTCCAGTATTGGATTATTTCCCGACACTGGTGTTCCATCACTTGATTGTCAAATTCAGATAGTATGAACACATGAATAAATTTTAGATTTTGTAAGTTAATACAATGTAAATACTTGGAAACAGGAAAAAATTGAGGGGAAAAAAGACAGTTGGCAGTGGATATTGACATTATGGGGCGGTATCATCATGACAACATATACCAAGTTTAACATGAAAATAAATTCGCAGAAAACACAAGTAATGAAAATAGGAGAGTCACTGAATCCAGTGAACATTACAATAAACAAAACTAAAGTGAAAGAAACTTCTGAATTTAAATACATGGGAAGTATATCTACAAACAATGGAAAATTAGAGAAAGTGATTGAGACAAGATGTCAGAAAGCAAACATACTGACATACCAGCTGTCACCATTACTGTTAACATAAAGATCAAGATGGAAGTCAAGATAAAGATGATAAACAGTATTGTTATGCCAACACTCTGCTATCACTGCCAGACATGGACGTTGACAGCAGCCCAGCAGAGAACACTTACAACATGTGAGATGAAATGCCTGAGAAAAGACTCCAGAGTGACCAAACTAGACACAATAAGAAATGATGAAATCAGGAGAATAATCGGTATAAGATCATGCACAGAATACATAAAGAAACAAAACATAAAATGGTTTGGACATCTTATGAGAATGAACCATAACCAACTACCAACAAGAACATATAACATAAGAAGATTCGGATACACTGCTACAGTAAAACCTAGAACAAGATGGACAGATAACACCAAGACAACACTGAACAAATACAGATTCAACGCAGCCAAGGCGACACTCGGATAGACAACTTAAGCTCCCAGTCACCACCCCTACGCTTAGCGGCAAGTATGGATATTCTGACCATCATCCACCTGTGGATAGGCAATAGACAATCATCATGTGACATATTCTTTCCAGAACGTGGTCTTTGTTACGGATTCTCTGAACACTCCACGTTTCTGGACGTGACCTGCCGCAGCTAGAGATATGTTTAAACAATCGCTGACGCAGCTTGAGACATGTTTAAACAACCGCTGCCGCAGCTATAGACATGTTTAAACAACCGCTACCGCAGCTAGAGACATGTTTGAACAATCGCTGCCGCAGCTATAGACATGTTTAAACAATCGCTGCCACAGCTAGAGACATGTTTAAACAACCGCTGCTGCAGCTAGAGACATGTTTAAAGATTCGCTGCCACAGCTAGAGACATGTTTAAACAACCGCTGCCGCAGCTAGAGACATGTTTAAACAACCGCTGCCGCAGCTAGAGACATGTTTAAACAATCGCTGCCGCAGCTAGAGACATGTTTAAACAATCGCTGCCGCAGCTAGAGACATATTTAAACAATCTAATATATTACTGTATATGGCACGGTATAGAAGCAAAAATATGGCTGATATACAATATAACAATAATGAAAACCTTCATCTGTTAATGCCGTAGATCTGTCACATTGAAACCAGAAGCACACAATGTCAGCAACATATCACTATCCTCACTCACTCATATGGGCGATTGTGGAAAACTCACGTAATAATCACATGATTGTGGAAAACTCACGTAATAATCACAAGATTGTGGAAAAATCACGTAATAATCACATGATTGTGGAAAAATCATGTAATAATCACATGATTGTGGGGAAAATCACGTAATAATCACATGATTGTGGAACAATCACGTATTAATCACATGATTGTTGAAAAAATCACGTAATAATCACATGAATGTGGAAATGTCACGTATTAATCACATGATTGTGGAAAGATCAAGTATTAATCATTGCTTGATGTGATCGAATCCAATATTCGTTACTGCATGTTTTCCTGGGAAGGAGTGCAGGACGGCTTTCCATGGGCTGTGGAATTAAAAGCCGATTTGTCAATGCAGACGCCGCGACATGTACAGGAAGAATTTTGATTCTGAAAATAAATGGTGTCTCCTTATATATCATTAACACACAAGGGTACGTTGTTTCACCACTATCAACATTTGTTCCTTGTCGACACGCGAGCTTGATTATTTGGTCACGTACAGAGTTGTGGAAATAAATCACCCACCCTTCCGTTGCGCAGTTCGGTACGGCACATAATTATGATATTCATATTAGATCCTGGAATGTATATGCATATCTATTTATAGGTATCCAATAGAATACTTCATGTGCACTTCTCTTTTTTGTGTGAGTTTTTTAAGATCTTTTTTGTGATCTGTCTGCTTTCTGCTGAAGATATTTTATCTGATTTGTATTAAATATAAATCTATATCGAAGGGAAATGTGGCAAAACATATTTACAAAATGTGATATTTGGTTTAGATGATGAAGGACTATTTGTATACATATATATCAAACGACAATTTCGCTGATAAAGACACAAATAATGTACAACCACAGTGTTACCACTAGGTTTGTCAAATAATGTACAACCACAGTGTTACCACTAGGTTTGTCAAATAATATACAACCACAGTGTTACCACTAGGTTTGTGTGTTTTTGACATACGATTTCGCAGCTTTCCGAAAACTAGTCCAGCGCCATTTCCATTCGATCACATTTAAAATTAATCAAGATAAGCTAACATACAAGTATCTTCAATAATACTAATATTGTTTTGTTGCATGTAATTTTTTTGGGTTCAAATAATAATATTTTGTAGTTATATTGCTTTACAACATAATAAATTGTTTTTGTTGATTTCAATTTTTGTGTCAACTATGAAACTAGCAATAACAAAATGAGTGGAAGATTTTTCGGAGAAACAAATTAAACTTTTTGCAAACTAAATATTTCTAAATGTTATAACTTCAGTGTCTTTGCTCTGACAAATATATTTCATTTTGTTCACATTTACGTCCATGTATTTACCATCTGATTTACTTAACATCTGATCTACTTAACATCTGATCTACTTAACATAAAATCTACTTACATCTGATCTAATTAACATAAAATATACTTACATCTGATCTACTTACTGAGTATATGCCTCTCACGCATTATGTCCGCTATGGGGACATGTAATACCTACATTGGGACATTTTGACTCTTACACAATGGTTCTCAAAACTGTTTTTCTTGCACCCCCACCCCATTGTTGTGAATTGTTTTTCCCTTGTCCCCCACATGGAGCATAAGAACGCATGATGACCATTCTTGAAGGCATATTGCTTTATTTATGATTAAATTAAACATTGTTCAAATAGTTATCTTTATGTGCCCATCCAATTTTACAATGCTTCTCAGTGCCCACCCCCGCCCACTAACTGGAAACTGCTGTTACCACTGGGGTATGTCCTACGTTTAGAATCATTTCTCTATCAGCCATTCAGTACCTTATGACATAAGCAACACACTCTGCATGCAATTCCTCTATATAGGGGTGTTAAGTTTTGAACTAGAAAATTAAAGATTATAGAAGTGGGATACTATTTCGAACTTTAAATTGTGTATACTTTCCACTATATCAATTTCTCTTATAACCACTGTACCACCACTATAGATGGGTCATTACATCTGAAAGAAGAATGATGCATTAGTTTGCCAAGAAGTGTAGGCTACACTCGTGACATGATGTTACAGAGATAATAGTGCTACACTCGTGACATGATGTTACAGAGATACTAGTGCTACACTCGTGACATGATCATACTGGGATACTAGTGCTACACTCGTGACATAATCATACAGAGATACTAGTGCTACACACGTGACATGATGATACAGAGATACCAGTGCTACACTCGTGACATGATCATACACAGATACTAGTGCTACACTCGTGACATGATCATACTGGGATACTAGTGCTACACTCGTGACATGATGATACAGAGATACCAGTGCTACACTCGTGACATGATCATACTGGGATACTAGTGCTACACTCGTGACATGATGATACAGAGATACTAGTGCTACACTCGTGATATGATCATAACTGGGATACTAGTGCTATACTCGTGACATAATCATACTGGGATACTAGTGCTACACTTGTGACATGATGATACAGAGATACTAGTGCTACACTCGTGACATGATCATACACAGATACTAGTGCTACACTCGTGACATGATGGTACAGAGATACTAGTGCTACACTCGTGACATGATCATACTGGGATACTATCCCACTTGAATGTTTAACTTTGGTGGCTAAGTATCCATCCGTAAATCCTTTGCTTTTCTATGACTGCAATCAATTTTAGTTCCTTTGGAAGCTCAGTTTTACTGCAGATCACTGAGTGTCTCTAGGTAGGATGCTTCATCTCAAGACAGCACACACTCACAAAATGTTGGAACTTTCTTGATGTGAAAGAAAAATCTGAAGAATACATAACATAGGCATAGTGAAAGTAAGCAGAAACTTTCAAGCACCAATTAGGATTAAACAACAACATTAGTTGTCAACCCTGCTGTTCTCAATTAGGATGAAACAACAACATTAGTTGTCAACCCTGCTGTTCTCAATTAGGATGAAACAACAACATTAGTTGTCAACCCTGCTGTTCTCAATTAGGATGAAACAACAACATTAGTTGTCAACCCTGCTGTTCTCAATTAGGATGAAACAACAACATTAGTTGTCAACCCTGCTGTTCTCAATTAGGATGAAACAACAACATTAGTTGTCAACCCTGCTGTTCTCAATTATACCACAATACCTTGGTCTTTCCGCATGAGAACGGAAAGTGTGATTTACCAGTGTCCTACCATATGTACCAGTGTCCTACCATATGTACCAGTGTCCTACCATATGTACCAGTGTCCTACCATACGTACTTCCACGTAACGGTATGCTTCTTTAAAGTGCATATATAGCGAATCTTTTCTTCCAGTGAAAATCCTCAACATGAAATCTTTACAGTAAAATATTTTATGTTGTATGTCCTGCTGTCCCACACTGTGTATGTCCAAGTAAATTTAAGTAGGAAGCCAGAGGACAATTAAAAAAATTCTTGAGATTAACGGGAATTGAACCAGTCCGTTCTATGCCACCAAATCGCCTAGCAACAATTGCACACGCGTTTTTCCGTACTTGACTAACCGCATCTCTTTTATTGTTTGTTAAGTAGTGGATTCGACTAGGCCATCTCGGGATGCCTAGTCACGTCACTTTCAACCTAGTCCTAAGAAGGACTTTTTGGTTATATCGCGACGCTGGGTGCTGACAGGGAACTGACGAAAAGTTCTTGAGCCTTGTAAAAGGCTGTCGAAAGTTTTGCTGAAGCTTGTCTACAATCTCGGGACGTACTGCGGATAAGAAGAGTCTTTCCTCTCTTGGAAGTTTCCAAGTCCACAGCAGGTTCCCCCTTCAGCTGGAGATCGTCCGATCCTTGCTACCTTGGCCAGATTTCTCTGTTGCCCAGGGTGCTCCGCGGGGAGGCGTAACAAGGTCTAGACCAGTATGAGTCCTGGTCCTGGCGAGCGAAGCGAGCACAGGTGCTCGCTCCAACGTCTCTGCACCCCTAACCGCATCTCCAAAAAAACCATTTTTCCGTGATTTTCGTTGGTCTGCCTTGCCGTTTTGACATTCGTCTTCTAGTCTGCATGGCTACAAAACGACAACTGATTAACAATATTTTAATACCAACTCTTTGTTTCCAATGTCAAACATGGCCCTTGACTAAAACAATAGCGAAAAAGATTACAGTTTGCTAAATGAGATGTTTGAGGAAAGCTATAAATGTCACAAGAAGAGACCTCTGGAGAAATGAAGATATCAGAAAAAATGGAAAGACTATCTCAAGTCAAGAGTACATCCAGAGACAGCAAACCAAATGGTTTGGTCCTGTCATGAAAATGTAACCTGCGCAACCAGTCCTTCATGCATATATAAAGCAGAAGACTGGCTACAAGGAAGACCAAGAACTAGGTGCGCAGAGATAATCAAATGACATCACCAACTCAAAACTCTGAAGTCCTTCCCCTTCAGTCTAATGACATCACCAACTCAAAACTCTAAAGTCCTTCCCCTTCAGTCTAATGACATCACCAACTCAACACTCTAAAGTCCTTCCCCTTCAGTCTAATGACATCACCAACTCAAAACTCTAGTCCTTCCCCTTCAGTCTAATGACATCACCAACTCAACACTCTAAAGTCCTTCCCCTTCAGTCTAATGACATCACCAACTCAACACTCTAAAGTCCTTCCCCTTCAGTCTAATGACATCACCAACTCAACACTCCAAAGTCCTTCCCCTTCAGTCTAATGACATCCCCAACTCAAAACTCTAAAGTGCTTCCCCTTCAGTCTAATGACATCACCAACTCAACACTCCAAAGTCCTTCCCCTTCAGTCTAATGACATCACCAACTCAACACTCCAAAGTCCTTCCCCTTCAGTGTAATGACATCACCAACTCAACACTCCAAAGTCCTTCCCCTTCAGTCTAATGACATCACCATCTCAACACTCCAAAGTCCTTCCCCTTCAGTCTAATGACATCACCAACTCAACACTCCAAAGTCCTTCCCCTTCAGTCTAATGACATCACCAACTCAACACTCCAAAGTCCTTCCCCTTCAGTGTAATGACATCACCAACTCAACACTCCAAAGTCCTTCCCCTTCAGTCTAATGACATCACCAACTCAACACTCTAAAGTCCTTTCATCTACAGCTCAGTTATGTCAACACTGCAACAATTTGAAATTCTTGAACAGAAAAATTACAACATAAATGTTATGTTTCAAATTTGCAGAAAAATATTTCAAATTCAAACTAGCTATTGTATTAAAAACAATATTTTTGACGTCAACTTTTGTAAATCCCCACTCCTCCCCTTGTCAACAGCTGTCACACATTTTCGGATCTCTCCATTCTCTCACTGTTGACATAATTATGGACAGCCACAGAATACATCTTTCTGTGTCTTCCTCTTCCTTTTTTTCAGCGTTCTTTCTCATACTCACACTGGATCTCTCTTGTCGGTCTATCTATCTATACGCTGTGGCCCTTGTTTGCCTTGCGACGTAAGGGGTGGAAGACAGAAATCACAGAAATATCACTTGTAGAAGAATATTATTTTTATTAGTTTTCCAGCAGGATTAGTCCAGAGAATGGAAATGTGTTATGTCGCCGTTTTGTTTGCACCAGTGTCCTGAAACATCCGTCTTTGGTGGGTTCATATTTGGCTATTCATTGAAATATTTCATTGAGAGAAAGAAACATACGATATTTGCTTTTGAATATCAAATATTTTATTTTCAATCTGATCAACAAAGTACACTTGTACACAACTGGTACAACAAAGTACATGTATACACAACTGGTACAACAAAGTACATGTGTACACAACTGGTACAATAAAGAACATGTATACACAAATGGTACAACAAAGTACATGTGTACACAACTGGTACAATTAACAAAGTAAATGTGCACACAACTGGTACAATTAACAAAGTAAATGTGCACACAACTGGTACAATTAACAACCTTGTACACAACTGGTACAATCAACAAAGTTCCTGTGTACACAACTGGTACAATCAACAAAGTTCCTGTGTACACAACTGGTACAATCAACAAAGTTCCTGTGTACACAACTGGTACAATTAACAAAGTGCGTGTGTACACAACTGGTACAATTAACAAAGTACATGTGTACGTAACTGGTACAATTAACAAAGTACATGCTCAAACAATTGATACAATAACAAAGTACATGTGTACATAACTGGTACAATTAACAAAGTACATGTTTACACAACTGGTACAATAAACCGGTGGGTCAATACTTGTGCATAGTAAGACTCATATCACACAATGTTAATGTATGCAAATACAGCAGTTCTGATAACAGATGGATGTGTAAAATGAGTACAGTTGCTGTGAGTACAATTTATGCAGAAATGGATGATGTTTACAACTGAATAAAGTTCATATTTCAACTCATAAAGGGCAACAAATGAATAAATGAACATTCGCAGTGGGAACGAAAGAAAATGTACAGTTTGGTTGGAGCGGCTGGGTTAATTTTTATGATAAATAAATATAAGAGAAGAGAGAGTTAAAATGTTGTTTATCGTTTGTTTATATTCGTAGAAATTATGAGCAATTGAGCTAATGTTTCCTATGTTGAATTGAGAGTTTTCTCAGAATTTTAATTTGTACCAAGAAGAATCCAACTGTCAGTGGTGTGCACTTCGTCTTCTTTTCTTTCCGCTTTATACCCCTTTATGCCTTGCAGTGTCAGGGGTAGAAAGTTTCTCTAGAGATGGTTTTTTTATGCTTCATACACTTTGTTTTCGTTGAGTCTTTTATTCATGTAATCCATCGTTTGCAAAGTCTGCCACTGGCTTTGTATACATCGTGTCTGTATAGTAATACTTTGTGAGAGTCGCTGTCGGATGGTAGCATAGAAGCATGTGACAACCATTTAATCTGTTGTCTTCTGATGTAATCCAGGATTGGCATTGTGTTTGCTAATCTTCTGATACTTTCATTTCTGATTCCGTCTCTTACTGTTACCTCGAGGATTCTATTTAGACAAGTTATTTCTATTGTAATAAGTTTTCTTTTGGATTCTACTGTTAGTGTCCACGTTTGACATTGGTAGTATAGTGATGGTATGATGATCATTTTATATAGTGCAGTTTTGGTGTTCATGCTCAGATACTTGGTTTTGAAAATAGGAGACATCTGCCCTAAGATCTGGTATGCTTTGTTGCAGCTATGTTGCAGCTATGTTGCAGCTATGTTGAAGCTATGTTCCAGCTATGTTGCAGCTATGTTCCAGCTATGTTCCAGCTATGTTCCAGCTATGTTCCAGCTATGTTCCAGCTATGTTGCAGCTATGTTCCAGCTATGTTGCAGCTATGTTCCAGCTATGTTCCAGCTATGTTGCAGCTATGTTCCAGCTATGTTGCAGCTATGTTCCAGCTATGTTCCAGCTATGTTCCAGCTATGTTCCAGCTATGTTCCAGCTATGTTGCAGCTATGTTCCAGCTATGTTCCAGCTATGTTCCAGCTATGTTGCAGCTATGTTGCAGCTATGTTGCAGCTATGTTCCAGCTATGTTCCAGCTATGTTCCAGCTATGTTCCAGCTATGTTGCAGCTATGTTCCAGCTATGTTGCAGCTATGTTCCAGCTATGTTCCAGCTATGTTCCAGCTATGTTGCAGCTATGTTGCAGCTATGTTCCAGCTATGTTCCAGCTATGTTCCAGCTATGTTCCAGCTATGTTGCAAGCTATGTTGCAGCTATGTTCCAGCTATGTTGCAGCTATGTTGCAGCTATGTTGCAGCTATGTTGCAGCTATGTTCCAGCTATGTTGCAGCTATGTTGCAGCTATGTTGCAGCTATGTTGGATCTCATTGTTGTTTTTCACATTCGATGATATGATGCTTCCCAGATAAGTGAATACTTTCACCTGTTTAAATTGTTGGTCAGTCATCAGTGAAAATAGTTGTGTTTCCTTCTGTTTTTGCGATTGACATTACCTCCATTTTTTTCTGTGTTTATCTTCATGTTAAATGTTCCTATATGTTGTGTGGAGTCTATTTATATGTTCTTGTAGTTATTCTTTTGTTGTTGATATTATTGATTGATCGTCTGCAGGAAGTCCGCTCAGAAGATTGTTTAGGTTGTCTTCTTCATTTAACATATGCAATCGATATATGTAATGAATAATAAGGGAGATATAACACATCCTTGTAGCACTCCAGAGTGTATGTGAATTTTTTCTGAAAGCCCAACACACGTTCTAACTGCACATTGACTGCCTGAGTAAACTACTTCTACACAAGTTGACTTGATGTGGAACCCCATATTGTCATAGTATTTTCTAAATGTGTTATCTATCTACTCTGTCGCAAGATTTTTCGTGGTCGACAAACGCGATATACAATTCTTTTTTCAGTTCTTTTTTTCTGCTATTTGTCTGTACAACTTTTGTTCTTATGAGATCCCATTTGAGTGCTGCTAAGCTGTGGTTCTATGAATGCTTGCAATTCTCTTTCTAGTTTTCTGTTAAACATTTTCCCAGTGTGACTTAGAAGTGATATACCTCTGTACTTTGTACAATCTCTTTTGCTGCCTTTTTTCCAGATAGGTATTATTACAGCATTTTTCTAGTCTTTTGGTGTTTATTGTGTGTTCCATATTATATTAAACAGCTTATGTAACCAATACCTTTCTATATCTGACCGCTGCTTTAATTAATTAGACTTGTATGGTATCAGGTCCAATGGCATTGTTTAATGGAGATGATTGTATGACATTTTCTATTTCTGCTAGCAATATGTTTAGTTCTAACTCTTCCGTTATATTGTTTAGTATGTTGTCATCCCCTCCATCGTTCATATTTAACAATTCTTTAAAATACTGTTGCCACCTTTCTATTATTCGTTTCGGGTCATTAATTGTTTCCATTTTTATCATTTATTATTTCGGTTGGCTCATATTTGTCTTCCCTATTTCTCAAATTCTTATTTTTCGTGTATAATTTCTTTGGTACTTGTTTGTAATCTGTACTTAATAATTCGCCATAATCTTGCCAAGCTTTACTTATAGCATCTTCAACGAATTTATTTGTTATTGATTTAGTTGACCTGTACTCGATATAATATTCTAGCACTTTGCTTGCAACTCATTTTTTGAATTAATGGGTTTTTTTTATCTCTTTGACTTCCTCCCCCCCCCCCCCGATTATGTTACTTTGGGTTTTCTACCTTTATGTTTCATGTATCCACAAGTTTCTCCCGCTATTTACATTATGGTATTATTGAATATTTCCCATTCTTCTTCAATTGACATGGTAGTTATTGGTAGCTTTTCAAATTCTTCTAAGAATCTTTGTTCATATTGTTCTCGTATATTAGTATCCAAGAAGTTTGTCAGTTTAACTTGCATGTTGGTTCTAGCTAGTTTGTTGTGTCCCTTGTTGTTCTTTCTTTATATTGTAACTGATGCTATCACAACTTTGTGGTCGGTGCACATATTTGGTAAAGCTCTTGCATCTCTTTTAATTCCTCTGTTATTTATTTTTTCTAGTATGAAGTCTATTTGACTTTTGCAATTGAGGTCGTTCCATTTGTACCACGTGTATGTCTGAAACAGCAAACTTTACTTCTATTGTGTGCAATGTAGTGGTGGAAATGATTTAAGTGGAAACCTTCTACTGAGAGGTTGATAATTCTTCAAATGAAATGATATCGGGCATCCTAATGAGGAATGTATTACTATCTAGACATCTTTATGTTAAACAAGTATTGTACATTGTTCTGACGGTTTGGTCAAATGGTCTTCATCAATATCCGTATTACACATTGTTGTCTGTCAAGAGCATAGTATTATTAGTGCGCTATAAGAAATAGAATCTACGATCCATGGCCATGTTGGATAAGACTCACAAGACACATATGAGCCACACAGAGTCTTCCACAGTATTTACCAGGTTCTGTGCCACACAGAGTCTTGCACAGTATTTACCAGGTTCTGTGTCACACACAGTCTTCCACAGCATGTACCAGGTTCTGTGCCACACATAGTCTTCCACAGCATGTACCAAATTCTGTGCCACACAGAGCGTTCTATAGTATGTACCAGGTTCTTACCTAATTATTGCATAATGTATGTCGTTTTAGACGCACAGTAATTGAAATATCTACTATTACTCTCTGCTATGTCTTTACGCTATTCCTGATATTTCACTCAGCTGCACCACGACTCAGTGTTGCCTGTTCCAATGATTATGTATAATATCACTTATCATATCACTTATCACATCACGTATGCATTTGTCTTATACCGAAGACGAGATGGATCCTGTGATCTGTTTGCAAGACTACAATTCTCCATATAGTAGGTGATTTGGTATTCTGCCTTTTTCCATCATCCGAGTGGGTCCCATGTGAGTTTGCGTGGAATACTAATATAAAATGTTGTGTGTCCGTTAAGTCGACTATGATCATACAACTCAACTGGAATGATGATGATGAAGAAGATGATGATGTTTGCGGTGTGTCGGCTATAACTAATGAGTGCCTGGAATTTTCTACAGCACTTTGAGTATATCTGGAAGGAATGTTTGGGACATTTGGGCAACTCTTGCATTTTTCGAGCATATTTTGACTTGGCGGCATTATATCTGAGGCTCGATGAAACTGTTTCATCACTCTTCCAATAAGAATATAAAATATTGATGTTCTTTCGAATATCTCAGTGTTGAAAACTTTGTCCTGCCACCCAAAAACAAGAATTTGGGGTACCACATGGGAACGCTGTTTATATGTCTCTGCAGATGCAAGTATGTTAAGTTTGTTTCACTGCTGTAGAGCTGGGTCTGGAGAGACACAGTCCTAGTAAAACAACATTGAGATAACGACATGATCCTAGTAAAACAACATTAAGATAACCACATGATCCTAGTAAAACAACATTAAGATAACCACATGATCCTAGTAAAACAACATTAAGATAACCACATGATCCTAGTAAAACAACATTAAGATAACCACATGATCCTAGTAAAACAACATTAAGATAACCACATGATCCTAGTAAAACAACATTAAGATAACCACATGATCCTAGTAAAACAACATTAAGATAACCACATGATCCTAGTAAAACAACATTAAGATAACCACACAAACAAAAGGAAGGACAACTAACTAAAAAACTGCATAAAATCATTTAATTAATTACAGAAAGCCAGAAACAGGGTAATGAAGTTTTGCTAATCACTGGAGACGCACATAAAAACTCACATATATCGATGTTATCACCAAAACGTCTTTATCAAGACAATATACACAACAGAAAACGCCTAGTAAGAAGAACACCACAGTAGACGTTCACATAATCGAGTTAAATTTGAAGATGGACCAGAAAGATCGAAATTAGGTCAGAGGTGAGACAATACAAACTTGGAATATAGAAAACATAGCTACACACATGTGACACGAAACACACTTGGAATATAGAAAACATAGCTACACACATGTGACACGAAACAAACTTGGAATATAGAAAACATAGCTACACACATGTGACACGAAACACACTTGGAATATAGAAAACATAGCTACACACATGTGACACGAAACAAACAGAGAAATGATGGGAAAACGTGATATCATCAATGAGATAGGCGCTCATTGATCCCGAAAGGTTTACGAGTACCGAATTGATATATGTAGCGGTTCTCAAGCGTTAGACGGGTCCGGCCGTCTGAAGAGCACTAATTAATGGCCGTAACCGGAAGGTCATGGCGACCCGATCCATTGAATTGGATGTCACCTTATCATAACCAAAATGTTTTTTGATGCTGTAAATATGTTAAAAGAATCGGCCCGGAAGCTTCCTTCCAGTCTCACCTATATACGTCATACCGCAACGATTGCAGATGATGGCATATATGACGTTGCATACACATATGTCATACTCTCTTCAATGGTGAAAGTAACTTTGGCGAATGTGACAAGACCTGGTCTAGGTGACATAAGTACAAGTGTAGCATCTGATGCGTTTTAGGTGATGATGCCAAATTGATTAGGAACATCAGGATGAGATGACTCCGAACCAGTAGATTCCTGAGGTTTGTGTCACGACTGTAAGCAACCACAGGGGGTCATTGTATACTTCTGGGGAGAGAAACTCGTGCATTTTGTTTCTAGCACATTTTTACTTCGCAGCAGCATCATGTAGGATCTCAAGACGAGGGAAGTATTCTGACACCCCTCTGTTTGCTTACAGACGTGACAAGAGCCTCGGGGATCTATTGGTCTGAAGTCATCTCCAATCTGACATCTCTAATTATTTTTAAACCATCAGCTGCAAACACTTGAGATGCTACACTTGCGTCTATGTCACACAGAATCGGTCTGTCACATTTCCTAAAGCTACCGTTACCATTGTGGAGAGTTTCCCATGTGTGTCCCGCAACGTCATCTATGACATCATATGCATGCGTTGCCGTATGACGTATATCTGCAAGACTGATAGGAAGCTTGAGGACCGATTCTGCCAACAGCTGTACATCATTAAAAACTATTTGGGTTATCTTGTGGACTTAAACTTCAATGGAACGGGCTATCGGGGCGTCCAGGAAATTCAGGTTACGTCCACTAGGTCGTGTTTCTCTGACGATCACACATGTCTCGCGCTTGAGAACCGTTACATATATCAATTCGGTACTCTCAAACTCTTTGAAATCAATGGGCGCCTATCACATGATGCTATCAAATTATTCTATGATTTCTCTGTTTGTTCCATGATTTCTCTGTTTGTTCCAGGATTACTCTGTTTGTTCCATGATTTCTCTGTTTGTTCCAGGATTACTCTGTTTGTTCCATGATTTCTCTGTTTGTTCCAGGATTACTCTGTTTGTTCCATGATTTCTCTGTTTGTTCCAGGATTACTCTGTTTGTTCCATGATTTCTCTGTTTGTTCCAGGATTACTCTGTTTGTTCCATGATTTCTCTGTTTGTTCCATTTCACATGCATGCAACTATATTTTGTATATTCTTTCACCGTGTTTCCTGACCACTGACCTAGTTTCGACTCTTCTTACCCATTTCCACATTATAATTAACTCGATCATGTGAGTATCTACTATAGTGTCGTTCTTACTTGCCGATTTCTGTTGTTTAGGTTGTCTTGATAAGGCGATTTCGTCGAAACGTCGTCATGTTTATGTTATTTTGTGTCTCCAGTGATTAACAGAACTGCATTACTCTGTTCCTGGCTTTACCCGTGGGATTTCAGTTTTGCGCAATAAGTATATATAAATAATCAGAGAGAAATCTGAATAAGAGAGTAGCAAAACAAAGATTACAATGGCGAATTGGAAGTAGCACGTCAAGAAAATGTAGTATAAACGTCATTTAACTCTATAATATTATTTATGTACTATCTTCGTGATATCCCGGTCAACATGGACTTGACCATTCCTATTAGTTACGCAAAAACGTGTCTCTTATGGTGGTCTCTTACGTCTCTTGAAAAAGGCTCGTTTCACGGCGGACGTTAGTCCACTGATTATATGAGAGCTTCAAATGTATTTAAAATATAGCGTAGGTCACGGATCTGGTAATACAATCTCCACGCATTCTTTATTATTTCTAAGTTATGACGATTCCTAAGGATGATGGCCGTCGGGATAAACGCTGAAAGGTAGTATACCTTTACAAGAATAGAAGGTTTAGTGTCAAAAGTTTTAAAGGGTTATCTCCCTTTTCCATTTATATGGATAACCATCACCATCCAAGATTGGTATGTCGGTCAGGAGCTCCAATCATTCCAAGAATGGTGGTCCATGTGGGTTGGGAGATCCCACCACTTACAAAAACAGTGGCCCATGTGGGTCGGGAGATCGCTAGGATACTTTGATTATATTTATTTACCAAAAGGCATTCAGTTTTCCTGCAGTGTCCCATTCATTCATATAAATATTGTGCCGCTGAAACTTTGAGATTACTAATAGGATCCGAACTTCTCGTGACATTCTGAGTGTACAGATGCCCGTTACTTTGATATTACTAACAGAAGCCAAACTCCCCGTGACACTCTAAGCGCACAGATGCCTGTAACATTCTAAGTGTACATGTCCCCGTGACATTCTCAGTGCACAGATGTCCGTCACATTCTACGTGCACAGATGCCCGTTAATTTACGATTGCTAAAAGGAGCCGAAATTATCGTGACATTCTAAGTGCACAGATGCCCGTCACATTCTCAGTGCACAGATTCTCGCTATACTTTGATATTACTAACAGGAGCCGAACTCCCTGTGACACTCTCAGTGCACGATGCCTGTACCATTCTATGTGTACAGATGCCCGTTAATTTAAGATTGCTAACAGGAGCCGAAATTCTCGTGACATTTTAAGTGCACAGATGCCCGTGACATTCTTAGTGCACAGATGTACGTCACATTCTAAGTGCGCAGATTCTCGTCACATTCTAAGTGCACAGATGCCTGTTACTTTGATAAACTATAATACAGTTCATATGGTGATGTACCCTACTTTCAACAGTGAACGTCAATTCTCTATGTTTTTATATCACAGATTTAAAATGATCAAAAGATAGTGGTGGCCGAGGTTCTGGTAATCCATGCACCACAACTTTTCTTAAATAATACAAGAGTACTTCTGTGAAACACAAGGTCGATTAACTGTACAATGAACGCACAAACTATCAGACTAAAGGGTATCGGTATGACGAAGTACAAGTACCAGTATACATGACCTTTTCAACGTTCACTCTTGTGGTACTCATACCCAATAGTCTGACAAGTCTGTGCACTCATTGTCAAGTAAATCGACCTTGTGTTTGACGTAAGTACTCTTGTTATACAGTTGTAAGTTGTACAGCAATCTCAATTATTATGTAAGTAATGTAACAGATTCCCGCTGTTTTCATTGGTTATTTATACAGGCATGTCAAAAAAATGTTATAAACCTGAATAACAGTATCATAAATTATACATATAAAATGAAGACATACCTCCATCTTGTATTCAAATGAATGAAATTTATAACACTAATATAGAATATATATGCAATAATGACATTAAAAAGCTGCAACAAGTTGTCAAACATCGATAAAAAAATATCACAAGTTGTCACAACCGGACTATAAATTATCACAGGTTGTCACAACTAGAATATAAATTGTGACAATCTTAATAACATTTTATTAACAAATTTTATCTGTTATAGTTTGATTTTTTTTAAATATTCAATAGGTAAATTAAGATCCTATGGTAGCAGCCTGCTGTCGGGGATGAAGATAACTCTTCATGTACTAAGCCACAACAACAATTAGGTACGTTAACCAGTTTTCTTCCTTGCTGTGTTTACCTTCCCTAACGCATGCGTCAGGTACTTATTTACAATTGCGTCGATTGGAGGAACGACTATGCCATATCTGTGGACTATTTCAGCCATGATAAAATGAAGACGGTAATGTAGTAATGTAGTATAGTAGTGATGTAGTAATGTAATAATGTAGTAATGCAGTAATGTAGTAATGCCCATCGTTGATAAAAATAAAGATATAATTCGCTTAAAAATAGGTGCCCTGCTCTGTGTCATCATAATACAGCGAGCGTCTGTGAATGCCATGACCAGGGTTCAAATCCTGAGGGAGGCAATTCAGTATTTCTGCATTTATATTGCCTAAACATTTCCTGCCACAAAAGTGATTTATGTGAGATATGCTACAGATTTGTATATATATATATATTTGTACAATATTTTTGTTGTTGCTTGGTCAGGAACCAGCATCACTGGACAAAGGGCCTTCCCAGAGTGCTCAGTTTGCCATTCCTTCAGCCATCTAGAAGTATAGTGTGCCAGTCAGTTCTCATTTCGGAGGCTTCTGCTGTTTCAGATGAAATCGCAAGTTCTCTTTTCCCTGTTCCCTCCTATTTCCATCATTATCTGAGCGTGGGGAACTGTGCCACTTTTTATAGATCTCTGAAGGTCAGGAACTGTGCCACTTTTTATCGATCTCTGAAGGTCAGGAACTGTGCCAATTTTTATCGATCTCTGAAGGTCAGGAACTGTGCCACTTTTTATAGATCTCTGAAGGTCAGGAACTGTGCCACTTTTTATAGATCTCTGAAGGTCAGGAACTGTGCCACTTTTTATCGATCTCTGAAGGTCAGGAACTGTGCCACTTTTTATAGATCTCTGAAGGTCAGGAACTGTGCCACTTTTTATCGTTCTCTGAAGGTCAGGAACTTTGCTACTTTTTATCGTTCTCTGAAGGTCAGGAACTTTGCCTCTTTCAGCATCATCTTTATTGTTTTGAAGTGTATTCATAACTGCCCTAATTAATTCAGCTATGTTTCTTCTCATCACTTTGCCATCCACTACAGCTTTACCCGCTAGTGTATCAGCTCTCTCATTGCCTGAGACATCCTCATGGCTTGGGAAGAATAACCATGTGATGCTTTGAGTTTTGTTGAGAAGAATGTCCAACTCCTTTCTTATATTGCATGTTCTCTTCTTACAAAGATTTCTCTGTGGCAATAATGCTTTTCTTTTCTATGAGGTTCTTAATTCCTATGGGCAATGAGGCTCTTGTTGCCTGTGAGCGACAAAGAACGTCATTTACCACGACGTGGCAATGGATGGGTTGTACAGAACTATTGTTGGGAGTACCATTACAAGTAATGCATTTTCTATGCGGCTTCTGCTACAAATGGTAAATGCGTCTTCTAATTCTAATCCTAACCCTAATCCTAACCCTAATCCTAACCCTAATCCTAACCAATCATCATCAACTACAACATACCATTACAAACTGTTGACACGATTGAGAAATTCATTAGCACATTTCACCAGCTTTGTCCAGCTATAAAATAATGTAGCTCAGCAAATACATAACGTGGATGATTGAAATTGTGTGTGTGTGTGTGAATTTGAAATGTTATAGACCATATTGATTATATTTCTCATTGAAATAGCAACCATTTGTTTCACTTTTCGCTTATTTGCGATGTATATCAATAGTCTACTTGTCAAAATGCATCTTACACACATTAATTAGCATGCATACAGTAAATTATAAGACTTCAGTTACACATGATTGCTTTATCATACAATTGACATGATTTAAGCTTGAAATTGCACTATTTTGTTCTCTCGAGCATAATACAGACAGTGTTTAAGATCATATCCCGTGTGATGTCTGAAATGGTAAAACTTCTTTTTCGTTGAACAATAATTAGTATGCCTACAAAGATCACGGGATTTCATTCGTGTATAAAAACTGAACATAATGTACAAAGATAAAGTATATATTTATCGGGTCTAACCAAATATAACTTCATATGCAAAAAATGTCATTAATACGTTAGACAATTAATTAGATAATTTCATTTGTTTGCGGGCAAACTTAGTAGATAGTTACATTTATATATATATTGTTGATTCCATTCTAAAAAATTAACGCACAGAGCATGTGTTGAATAATTTATGCTCTACACAAACAAAATCAAAATATCAGGGATACAAATTACGTCATCTTTGCAGGTCAACAACTTACGCTACGTAAACCCGTATATGCATGTTTCATAACGCTACGTAAACCCGTATATGCATGTTTCATAACGCTACGGAAACCCGTATATGCATGTTTCATAACGCTACGGAAACCCGCATATGCATGTTTCATAACACTACGGAAACCCGTATATGTATGTTTCATAACGCTACGGAAACCCGTATATGCATGTTTCATAACGCTACGGAAACCCGTATATGCATGTTTCATAACGATACGGACACCCGTATATGCATGTTTCATAACGCTACGTAAACCCGTATATGCATGTTTCATAACGCTACGGAAACCCGTATATGTATGTTTCATAACGCTACGAAAACTCGCATACGCACGTTTCACAATGCTATGTAAACCCGTATACGCATGTTTGATAATAGTGTGTTATTTTATGAATGCGTACCATGAAAATTGATACTGCTGTACGGGAATTCTTAGGAATGTTTGTGCTTGCAACAACTGCTACTGTGGCGTGACACATTTGTAACATGTTCTTGTATCTAGGGATCCATGGTTGTCCTTACCAGGGTGTACGACCAACTTGTAAGTTTTCAGAGCTTCGGAGTTAGGTGCTGTGAGTGGTACTCTCGGCAGGTTTGGATTCTGCTTCGCTGAGAGGGACGGAGTACATATAGGGAAACCTGAATACACTAAACTAGTCATTCTCACTCTTTCTCTCTCTCTCTCTCCCTCTCTCTCTTCCTCTCTAACTAACTCTTTCTCTCTCTCTCCCTCTCTCTCTGTCTCTCTCATTCACTCGCTCTCTCTCTCTCTCTTTCTCTGTTCAGTTTAAAACTGCAAATGCTGATAGATAACAGCACTAAAAAAGCTAATATCGAAAAGAGAGGAAATACGTAGAGGATTGACGTCATTGTAGTCGAGCTATTCCATATGTACTCCGATACTCTTAACGAAACAAAACTCCGTCTGTAGAAAATAGCGCTCATAGCGCACGTAACTAAATAGTGTCAAGCTGGAATCCACAGAGATTTCAGAAAACATATTCACTTTGTAAACAGTACGTTGCGGACGGGATTTGAACTGAAACCTCTTGATGACAAAGTGAACTGTTAATCACTACGCCAGTGAATGAGAACCCGTGTTAATATCATAAACAAGAAAATGTGAAACCTGTAAATGTTGTTAGATAACTAATGTTTGAACGATTGTGTATTCTTAGCTTGATGTTTTTCATCAAGTTTTGCTATACAAGGCAACAATAACATCATGACGGATCCAACAACCAAGGCTGTGCCAACGTAGTGAAGTACAATGTTATAGGAACCTGCAGCTTCCATAATGGCACCTGCAAAAATATACGAAATACAATTTTAACAATGTTTTTAATTTTACTTCATTTATGATAATTGAATGAATATAATATAGGTGTTTGTACTAAAATAAGAAGTGAGGAAATTAGGAAAAGAGTTGGTATAATATCATGTATTAAACACATCGAAAGACAGCAAGTAAAATGGTTCGGACATCTTATGAGAATGAACCTAAACCTAATACCAATAATAGCATATAGCAACTGTTTGGTTATCTCCTGAGTATTCTTTATTTTCTATGAGCAGTGTGTCTCGTCGCTGTCAATTTGCTCGATCTGTCACATGTTTGTTTCAGAGTTTCTAAATGTGTTACACTGTGTTCTAATCTATCACATTCAGATGTAGAAATCACACATTCCATCACCACACAGCATCACGGATATAAAGCCAGAGGCAGACCATGTAAAAGGTAGATCAATCAAAGAAGTCACAAGGGACAAGCTTACAAACAGCACACAAGAAGTCCATATCTAGAGAACTCTTCCACCGCTGACGCCGCAAGGCAAACTAGGGCCACAGCATATAGATAGATAGAATAACTGTCAACAACTGCCACACTCTTCCAGACCTCCCTCCCCCCCCCCCCATCTCCATCCCCTCGCGTAATATTTCATTTCTCATTGAAAGGTATAGAAAGACCCTCTAGACACCTCGACTGAAGACACATCAATCGTGACTCTCACCATAATAAGACCTACCAACAGAATTGAAACAATCCTTTTTCTTTGGTCATCTTCGATTATTACCGTACATTCCGTTGACCGGCCACATCATGTGACACAATTTATGTAAATAGTGACCAACCAAATGTACAGCAATAATCGAACTCACGGTCCAAAAAGATTTTTATAATTCTGTTGGCAGGATTTATTTGGAGGAAATTGGTCACGCATCACGGCTGATGTTGTCAGGAATATTGTAATATTTTTATTGGAAATAACTGAACAGGTAACATCTGTCATCATCTATTGTGGACGATATTTAAAATTAGCAGACATCTTTGTAAAAACCTGACCAAACTGAAATATTTCAATATATGATAATAGTAGATATATAGCAATCAGCAAGTGCCGTCTCCGCAACGAAGGCTGACTGCAACGGACCTACATTATCCATTGTCTCTTGTCTTGACTGTGCACTCTGCTCGACTGTATACTGTATATCTCACGATGCTACCCTCCCATGTGCATCTCTTGTCTATTACATGCTCATCTCCCCTCAACTCAGCCATGAAGTGAGGTCCTCAACAAAATCTGTGAATGTGTCCGAAATATTGGATTTGTTTGGTTTACATTTCCTTTAATTTTTTTTTCTAACGCAATGTTTTCAGAAGCCCTTTGTTCATTTTCTACTCTTTCCATGATGTTATTCACATATTTCTATATATCCCCATCTCAAATGCATCAATTCTCACTTCTAGTTGTTTGTTCATTGTCTATTTGAATCAGCGATAAATTCAGGTAGAATAGATGTATCATTTTATAATTATCATGCTTAGTTTGTGAATTATTTTGTTGTGAATATTTTTCACATGTGGTTGAAAGTACTATTAGCCATTCATGATCTTCTTGTACATTCGGTTTCACATCTGCCATAATTGGTGATTATCTTTCCCAGATATTGTTAATTGTATAAGTGTTGTAGAATCTCTCTATGTATTTTTATGTTTAGCGTCTGTTCCTATTTGATTTTAGTTTTGTGTGTGTGGAATTTTTAGGATATAAATGCAGTGATTTGTTTGGATGTCAATAATTTCCCTACAACAGTGAACGTACTGTAGCCATTCGTATTTTACTTTTAAAAAAACATAACAAAAGTGTTAAAATATAGTTCTGAGTTATACAAATAACGAAATCGACTTTTTGAAAAGCAAGCCTTTATCAAGACAGATACAATTACATTTTAAAAAAGCTTGGTAGTACTACATGGAGTACCATGAAACGAACTGGAAGATAAGGAAAGGAAAAAAGAGAACAGCAAATAATCCCATGATTCTGTTACGTATTCAAGCTATATTAGTTTTGTTTGTTTGATCATATGACGGTCATGCCACAGTGCACATGATAGTTATGTTATAAACACTTACTTAGCAGAGGACTATGACTGGCTGCAGATATGGTTGCAAGCATGGCTGAAACACTCAGGCAGCGGGCCATTTTTTCCATGCCTACAATTTCAATGTGTATCAGGGCCATCATAGACTGTCTAGTTCCAATAAAAAGTCCCATGAAGACAACCATGGCAATCATCTTCTCAAAACTGTCAAACAACGGATTAAATTGACACAAGATTCCTGAAAAATATAAACAACAAATCTCAATCAAGACAAGTTTATTTAACACAAACTTTGGTTCAGTTTTTAACAATACCACAACAGTGGTTGCCATTCTTATACGTTCCCAGCTCACCAGTCCAGCATTAAAATAAAGATTTTTGATCTGGGTGTTCCAATGTGTTGGTTATGCGTTCGCTCCATAACAATCATCACATATATTCGTGCGATTTCCCTCCGGAGCTTAGTTATATTGTGCCACCTTTATACCACACATGTGGTCTACATTAGATATCTGTACTTCAGATGTGGTCTACATTAGATATCTGTACTTCAGATGTGGTCTACATTTAGATATCTGTACTTCAGATGTGGTCTACATTAGATATTGTACTTCAGATGTGGTCTACATTAGATATCTGTACTTCAGATGTGGTCTACATTAGATATATGTGTACTTCAGATGTGGTCTACATTAGATATATGTGTACTTCAGATGTGGTCTACATTAGATATCTGTGTACTTCAAATGTGGTCTACATTAGATATCTGTACTTCAGATGTGGTCTACATTAGATATCTGTACTTCAGATGTGGTCTACATTAGATATCTGTACTTCAGATGTTGTCTACATTAGAGACGTTGCTCTTCACACTTCTTGGTAATGTAACATTACGACAATCTGCGCATGTGGACGACATCACAATCTAAAGCAGTGGCTCTTAACGTCGGTAATATGCCAACATTGGGACCACATAGACTCGGAGTAGTCTTACTGGACAACGACTAACACACTATATATATGATGCTGACACAGAATACACACAACTGTACACAATCATACAAATAACAATATGCAGGTCATAATTGACGTTTCGACGAAAAGGACTTATCAATATGACAAGCATGTAACATCAAAGGACGACGAGTAAGAATGAGACACCGACACACTAACGTGTCAGAGTGAAGTGTGGATGCGAGATGCCGGGAGGATAGAAACAGGAAATACATAAATACCTACATAAATGTGGAAACAAAAGATGACGTAAATGACAGAAAAAAATGAATAAAGACAAAGTCCATAATGACCGATAACTATATAAAGGCGTGGTCGGAATTAAGTCCAAAAAAAGGTTGACATTACCAAAATAAAACAATAAAATGATTTTCGAGAGCATACCTAGATCTATCCAAGTGGTGCAGGATCTAATGGCAGTCACCAGAATATCAAGAACACCACGATGGCTCTTACTGTTGAAGTGTGTGACAACAGGAGTAGGTTTTCTGTGTTTGATGTAATGAAGATGATTAAAGCAGCGTTCGCTCAAACTTAAACCAGTTTCACAGTCGTACTGTTTGTCGCATCATTTACATATGATAACGTAAATGACAATACGGGATTCACATGTAAAGGCTTCGTCAATTGTAAAAGTGGGTTTATGAAATCAAACGGAGCGCATATGAACCACATACGAACACGTGTAGCAATGACCGAGTCAGCAACGATAACTGCCAAAATGGTCAGGAATAGACGACATAAGGTGGTTGCGGACCACGATGTCGTTGAGATTATTGTCGCACATATAGACAACCAGAGCCAAGTCCTGGAAAGCTGCACGAGTGTGAGTATCAGAATGGAAAAGGGAATAATGTTTAAGCAAGAATCGTCGGCCGAAGAGTTGTGAAAGTGAAAGATACGGATAATTGTAACTCTATCAGAGGAGGATGAAGAGCCCTGGGACTTAGTTACGATATCGAGGCGAGATAACTGACGTACACGGAGTCAGGCCGATGAAAGGATATTTCATCGTTTCTTTTAATACAATGAAGTACGATTTTTAAAACGATATTGTAAACGATGAAAGGATATTTCAAGTATCCGTGTACTCCGCCCATCTTAAAGAAGCGACAACCACTGGTAAACAGTACTGCTCATAGCACGTAACTCCGTAGCTTCAAGCGAAAGTTCCAAGATATCGCGGAAAACATTTACTTTCTCAATAAAATGTTACGAGCTGGAATCGAACTTGCGACCACAAAGCGAACGGCTGAACAAATGCGCGTGGGAAATATCTACTTACCCAGACAGATCTGAGCTATAGCCACAATATTGGTAGCTTTCAAGATGTGTGTATCCGCTAGAAATCCTACTGCCAGGCGGCTGATAAGGTCCACAGATCCTATTATTGTGAGAAGTGTAGCTGCTTGGTCCATGCTGGCTCCTTTAATGACTGCGATCGTAGGAATATACTGCAGGAGATACTGGGTGGTGGCGCTGGGCACACATGATACAAGAAAAACTCTGTATGTCCACTGTCTGGGGAAGACATGCAAATATGAGTGTACATTGCACTCGATGTGTGTAGACATCTTTATATACTATATTTACTGAAATCGGATAGGCTAGGCTTTTTATCTATGTTACGCGTCCTTTACAGAACGTTGTCCTCACTACCACTCTGTAAGCCTTTCGGTTCCGTGGAACCTACTCAGCCTCTGTTTGTGTTAGGCAATGATTGTAGTTATTGTTGGTTATAAGGGATGGATCGACCAGTCTTAACTTCCAACCTCTGTTGGTGGAACTACACCCCACATCTCAGTATTAACTTCCAACCTCTGTTGGCGGAACTACACCCCACATCTCAGTATTAACTTCCAACCTCTGTTGGCGGAACTACACCCCACATCTCAGTATTAACTTCCAACCTCTGTTGGCGGAACTACACCCCACATCTCAGTATTAACTTCCAACATCTGTTGGCGGAACTACACCCCACATCTCAGTATTAACTTCCAACCTCTGTTGGCGGAACTACACCCCACTTCTCAGTATTAACTTCCAACCTCTGTTGGCGGAACTACACCCCACATCTCAGTATTAACTTCCAACCTCTGTTGGCGGAATTACACCCCCCATCTCCAGTGCACGGAGTAATAATTTATGAAAATTTAGAATATTGATAAGGCATTGGTAGTTGTTGGTGTATTAGTAGTAATAGAAGTGCTAGAATTAGTAGTAGCAGTAAAAGTAGTTGTATAAAGTAGTATAAACAATTGTAGTAATAGTTGCAGTACTAGTAGTATTAACAGTAGCAAAAGTAGTAATAATAATTGTGATAGTGGAAGAAGTAATAGTAGCTGTATTAGTAGTAGTAGTAGCAGTAGTAGTAGTAGTAGTAGTAGTAGTAGTAGTAGTAGTAGTAGCAGTAATAGCAGTAGTAGCGCTAGTAGTAGTTGTTGTTGTTGTTGTTGTTGTTTTAGTAGTTGCTGTAGTAGTAGTAGTAGTGGTAGAGATGGCGGTAGATGTAAAATACTTACTGGAATAAAACTGGATCAAATATTCGTCTGACGATTCTTATACAGCAACACGATTTCCAACCTTGATCTTTGACCTTATCATCCAGATTTGCGTGAAGGCCGACCCCAGTAATACCAGGCTCCAACCCACTGGTAACACTCAACATGCTCTGATGATGACCAGACTGATCTGTGTATTTCTTGTCGATGCTGGAGTTGCTCCCATGGTAACTCTGCTCACCAAGAGACTTTCTTCGTGGTGTTAACTCTTTCCGTACATCTGACAGAGACGACGTCTTGTTGTTCAGGAACGGTTCTTCTGTCCCCATAATTCCTGGAATCTCAGATCTTTGTAAAATATTGTTACCGGAATAAATATCACCATATTCGTCCTTGTTTCTAATCGTTGAAATGTTATTATGATTGTTTGAATCAATGATATTATTTATATTGTCTTGCTTAGATAAGGAATGTGATAAAAGTTTTTCCTCTGCTTCCGTGTCCACTACAGTGTCAGATTTTTGTATTTCTTTTATGTTTTGTGATTTTCTTTTTTGCAATTCTGAATCGTCGTCTGGTAGAGTAGTGAGTCCAGTATTTTCTCTTGTTATTGGCCTGAAAAAAAGTCAAATGAATAAATGTGATTATTACAATTTTAGAAGCTCTGAAGTTCCTTCTATTCCTACGTCAGTCATGTCGCCTGTTCCCTACCTCTAGACATGTATAGAGTCATGTGATATTGTTCAGAATCAAGTATTATTTGTTTGATTTAAGTAAATCGTGAAAAAGGCATATGTTGAAACGTCGATTACGTTTCATTTTTTTCTTCCACCAGGATTATGCTGTATTGCATTATTCACATAAATTCCTACACTCACCTCTAAACACTTGTGCACGGAAGTGCTTTAGGCTAAGGAAGTAAACTCCTACACAAAATCTGGAGAGAGAATATATATATATATATATAACTGTTGATACCACTCACAACTCACATGTGGTACATCACAGAAGCTAATCTCTGTCTTTTCTGGTTACCTCGAACAAATTCATGTCCAGAACGCGCCACAATTGAAATCAGTGGAATGCACCACTAATCAGTTAGAATACACATTTATGTTATGTCTGTCCACATGCTATACTAGACATGCATCTATTACATGATAGCTGGTTAACCTCTTGACTTGGTACCTCTGACTTGGGCACATAGTTGTGTTAGGGAATGATTGTAGTACTGTTCGTTATAAGATATCAACCTGTCAGTCTTACTAGCCAATCTCTGTTGGACGGAGTAATTCCCATGCTCTAGTTTTCGTATTGAAACACACGAATAGACGTTTTTACCAGAAATCCTTAATCAAAAATACAACATGACACATGCCGATTAAGGGGTGACACTTCCACAAACATTCATCGTGTGTTTCAAGTGATTAGTAAAACATCATTACGTGTTTTTAGTCAGTAGTAAAACATCATTACGCTGATTTCAGAAAACATCATTACGTGTTTTTAGTCAGTAGTAAAACATCATTACGCTGATTTCAGAAAACATCATTACGCTGATTTCAGAAAACATCATTACGCTGATTTCAATATTTCGCTTATAGGATAACAGTGTTTGTTGCAATTGTTATCTGTTATCGATGATCAGAACAGTAGACCTTGCCAAGATCACGTTTGTTCAGTGAGTGTCATGAACATTTGTATTACAGAAAAATTACATACTTGAACCCCATATGTGATGTGGCCAATATGTGATGTGGCCAATATGTGATGTGGCCAATATGTGATGTGGCCAATAGATTCATGCACCATCATTGAGATGATTAACTTGCGCATGATATCAATATTTGACAGGTTTTTTACATATATATATTGTAAACATATTATAAACACATTGAAGATTCAAGAGTGTTGGTTACTAAACACAATAGCAAAAAGAAAACTACACCTGTTTGGTCATATAAAGAGATTCAACTATTTAGAAAGACAAATAACTGATGGAAAAGTACCTGGGAAGAGGAGAAAGGGAAGACCAGGAAGACGTTGGACTGACGACAGTAAAGATAACATGAATACATCGCCAGAAAATGCAAGCCACATTGACCAAGACAAGAGAGAGGTTCAGAGAGTTCATTGGGAAGAGAACGTTCTCGAAGGAATACGTCACATGACAGATATTCTAAACTAGAAATTGCTGAAATTTTAAGTATCCCAAATACCTGTAATCACAGCTCTGGCTGATATTTTTGACATATAAAATGACATAACTATTGATTGAACAAATGAGTAGGAAAGTTATAAATGTCACTAGAAGAGACCACCGGAGAAATGAAGATATCAGGAAAGAAATACAGACCATCTCATGTCAAGACTACACCGAGAGACAGCAAACTAGGTGGTTTAGTCACATCTCATGTCAAGACTACACTGAGAGACAGCAAACCAGGTGCTTTAGTCACATCTCATGTCAAGACTACACCGAGAGACAGCAAACCAGGTGGTTTAGCCACATCTCATGTCAAGACTACACCGAGAGACAGCAAACCAGGTGGTTTAGCCACATCTCATGTCAAGACTACACCGAGAGACAGCAAACCAGGTGGTTTAGCCACATCTCATGTCAAGACTACACCGAGAGACAGCACACCAGGTGGTTTAGCCACATCTCATGTCAAGACTACACCGAGAGACAGAAAACCAGGTGGTTTAGTCACATCTCATGTCAAGACTACACCGAGAGACAGCACACCAGGTGGTTTAGCCACATCATGAGAATGGAACTAATGCAACTAGCTTTTCGTGTTTACATCAATAGGAGAACTTGTTACAAAGCATGAGGAAGACCAAGATCTAGATGGATGAAGACAATCAAAGAAACCTTAAAAAGACACTATCTGGCCAATGTACATACGACCCACATGGCAAATGACAGACAACTCCAATTTCACGCTTCTTCCCTTTCCCCCCCCCCCCCTCCTCCTGCCACGACGCTTAACGGCAAAAGTTTAAATGGCAATTGATAGATAAGTTGAACTATCTATGTGACGTGTCCGTTACATATTTACAGAACGTAGTCTTCGCGGTCACGCTGTAAACCCCTCAGTTCGTGCAAACTATCCAATTTACTGCGGTGTCATGTTCAGAACGTCTTCAAATAAACATAACAGTATGAAAAATTAATAATTGAAGGTATGATTATTAGTAGCAGGGGTAAGGCCATCCACGACGACGATGGATAAGTGGCATATGAGACTGTTTAAATATAACCCTGGATGTGACAGGTTAACTCCCCTAGAATTGTGAGGAGTTGAGATAATCCTTAATGAAGATACATTCTAGATAGAATATGTCACCTGAAAGAACGTCCACTTTTTCTCTTCCATATCCTTCGTTCGTTCTCAAACTCCTGCAGATTAGCAGGATGTAGTCTGGAGAACGGAATGCGTTGTCATGTTGTACAGCTTATCTGCGATATCCGCGCCTTTTGGTCTGACATATTCGATCTCAGCATGGCTTCTGGGTCATGTATAGACCCCTACTCATTATCAAAACAGATCATGAATTGGGGCTCTGACACATACACACACACACACACACATACACACGAATACACATGAATTTCTTTTCTTTTTTTAAAGAGGTAAATCCCCCCCCCCTTTCCATTGAGGAGAGCTTATCTACGGGCCCGCTTAAAAGGCTATCAAACTAATCAGCACACACGGCCCACTAATGTACCCACAACATACAATAGTGTCAACTCACAAATAAGATGAGACGGGCCTCATGAGGAGACCACCAACAACCATATGAAGTTCTATAGCAGCAAGCAGCAGGAACGTTCCTCTCATACCGAACTGTTTTGTGATTGCTCGGATGACAGGAGGCGAGATGATGCTGGCTACGCATATACCGCAGTTGCAGATGGTGACTGCGAGAGAGCGTCGCTTGTTGAAGTAGAGGCTGATTAAGCTGAGACAAGGCACAAAGATCATGCCGACACACATTCCTGTCCAAAAATTTCAGATAAAATCAATATTCCTACAATCTATAACTTAAGATATATATAAAACATTGGTAATATATATATTATACTTCTTCAGCGTACATTCTCAAACTCCCGCTGCATCTCTCTTGTAGCAGGACACATTCTCAAACTCCCGCTGCATCTCTCTTGTAGCACGACACATTCTCAAACTCCCGCTGGATCTCTCTTGTAGCAGGACACATTCTCAAACTCCCGCTGCATCTCTCTTGTAGCAGGACACATTCTCAAACTCCCGCTGGATCTCTCTTGTAGCAAGACACATTCTCAAACTCGCGCTGCATCTCTCTTGTAGCAGGACACATTCTCAAACTCCCGCTGGATCTCTCTTGTATCAGGACAATGTTCCTACTAGATTTCCAGCAGGATGTAGTCCGTACAATGGAAATGTGTTGTGTTGCCGTTTTATTTGCGAAAATACTTCGACACATCCGTCTTCGTGTATCTTATTTAGGATTTAGCCATCAACCCATTTATTTTTGCTGTAGTGTTTTTCTTGGGAATATAAATATGTTCAGTAATTTGTCATTTCTTTCTGAACCATCCAGATTCCCTGAGCCGGTTTTGAACGCGGCACTGCGGCCGTTGCAGATGCGATATGTACCATACCTCAGCACAGCCAGGAATGTTTATGTATTTACATTAAGGCTTAGTTAAGGATTAGTTAAGGTTTAGTTAAGGTTTAGGTAAGTAAAATGTACTTCTTATGGTGATATTTGCTCCTGTCCACCGCGGACGTTAGTCTAATTTAGTTATATCAGAGCTTTACACACATAAATAAGTGTTTGCAAGTGCATTTGTTCGGAGATTCCTTGAAGTTATTGCTCAAAGCTTCGAGCTACGTACTATGAGTTGTAACCTTGGCAGACAGCGTAACGTTTCGTGGATAGGATGGGAGTACATGTGAGAAAACCCATATATAATTTAGTCAGTCTTCTACGTCTTTAATAATTACAGTGTTTAATTATATGTAAATCAGCATAGAAGCGCAACGTATACACAAAATGAAATTTATTTCAGTCTTTTGAAATACTTCGCAGTTTTAGCAATGAATATATGCATGTTGCCTTTAAATGTGTATGACCACAAGGAAACAGAATTCCTCTATGTTGTATGTTAGAACGTATTGTAGAACTAGACAATGGAACAGTCCATACTGTAATTATCATCTCCATACATTTCCTTCAGAAATTTGTTTCAAATTCCTGAAAATAGTAGGATGTAGTGTGGAGAACGATGCTTGTTGCATTATAGTTAACAGCTGCGTTGAGATGTGTACATTGCTGAGATTTGACTTAATCACGAGCTGACTGTTAACGGTTTAATTGTCAATAAAACACCCACGCGTGTAATTACTTCTTACAACATATGGCAGATGCGTATTCACTATTCGGAGATCTTCTTTAGACGCCATCAGAACATTGTCATCTGCAACATCTGAATACATCTACATTATCATCATGGACATCATCACCATTGACATCATTAGCATCATCGTCATCATTATTACCATCATCATTATCAATATCCACAGAAATGAAAGAAGCCACAGGAACAAGCTTATAAACAGCGCACAAGAAAACAATCTCCAGAGAACTCTTCCACCCCTTACGCCTCAAGGCAAGAAAGGGACACAGCGTATATAGATAGATAGATAGATAGATAGATAGATAGATAGATAGATAGATAGATAGATAGATAGATAGATAGATAGATAGATAGATAGATAGATAGATAGATAGATAGATAGATAGATAGATAGATAGATAGATAGATAGATAGATAGATAGATAGATAGATAGATAGATAGATAGATAGATAGATAGATAGATAGATAGATAGATAGATAGATAGATAGATAGATAGATAGATAGATAGATAGATAGATAGATAGATATACAGATAGATAGATATATAGATAGATAGATAGATAGATAGATAGATAGATAGATAGAGAGATAGATAGATAGATAGATAGACAGATAGATAGATAGACAGATAGATAGATAGACAGATAGATTAGATAGACAGATAGACAGATAGACAGATAGACAGATAGATAGATAGATAGATAGATAGATAGATAGATAGATAGATAGATAGATAGATAGATAGATAGATAGATAGATAGATATATAGATAGATAGATAGATAGATAGATAGATAGATAGATAGATAGATAGATAGATAGATAGATAGATAGATAGATAGATAGATAGATAGATAGATAGATAGATAGATAGATAGATAGATAGATAGATAGATAGATAGATAGATAGATAGATAGATAGATATATAGATAGATAGATAGATAGATAGATAGATAGATAGATAGATAGATAGATAGATAGATAGATAGATAGATAGATAGATAGATAGATAGATAGATAGATAGATAGATAGATAGATAGATAGATAGATAGATAGATAGATAGATAGATAGATAGATAGATAGATAGATAGATAGATAGATTAGATAGACAGATAGATAGATAGACAGATAGATAGATAGATAGACAGATAGATAGACAGAGAGATAGATAGATAGACAGACAGACAGAGAGATAGATAGATAGATAGATAGATAGATAGATAGATAGATAGATAGATAGATAGATAGATAGATAGATAGATAGATAGATAGATAGATAGATAGATAGATAGATAGATAGATAGATAGAGATAGATAGATAGATAGATAGATAGATAGATAGATAGATAGATAGATAGATAGATAGATAGATAGATAGATAGATAGATAGATAGATAGATAGATAGATAGATAGATAGATAGATAGATAGATAGATTAGATAGACAGATAGATAGATAGACAGATAGATAGATAGATAGACAGATAGATAGACAGAGAGATAGATAGATAGACAGACAGACAGAGAGATAGATAGATAGATAGATAGATAGATAGATAGATAGATAGATAGATAGATAGATAGATAGATAGATAGATAGATAGATAGATAGATAGATAGATAGATAGATAGATAGATAGATAGAGATAGATAGATAGATAGATAGATAGATAGATAGATAGATAGATAGATAGATAGATAGATAGATAGATAGATAGATAGATAGATAGATAGATAGATAGATAGATAGATAGATAGATAAATAGATAGATAGATAGATAGATAGATAGATAGATAGATAGATAGATAGATAGATAGATAATTAGATAATTAACATCATCACCCTCACTATTGACATTGTATTATGTTGTAAGCTGCCTCTTAACAATCCGACATTTGCAATGTATCACTTCTTATGTGGTGGAGGAGTGTCACTGTTCGTAACCGTAGCTCCTCCCCCCCCCCTGGTTCCATCAGCACGAGGGTAACATCTACATGCATCTACCCTCGCACAATGATTTCTCTTTCCAAAAATAAGAAACAGAATATTTGCTATTCTCTTCTTGTATGTGGTTTCTTCTTGTATGTGGTGTCTTCTTATATGTGGTGTCTTCTTGTATGTGGTGTCTTCTTGTATGTGGTTTCTTCTTGTATGTGGTGTCTTCTTGTATGTGGTGTCATCTTGTATGTGGCTTCTTCTTGTATGTGGTGTCTTCATATATGTGGTGTCTTTTTGTATGTGGTGTCTTCTTGTATGTGGTGTCTTCTTGTATGTGGTTTCTTCTTGTATGTGGTTTCTTCGTGTATGTGGTGTCTTCCTGTATGTGGTGTCTTCCTGTATGTGGTGTCTTCTTGTATGTGGTGTCCTCTTGTATGTGGTGTCTTCTTGTATGTGATGTCTTCTTGTATGTGGTGTCTTCTGTCATTCTTGAAACCACCAAGGCCTGTAGTTGTAGTTTATGGTACAAATAAAAAGACCACATCCTCTTTCTATTCAAGCAATCGGAGGCGACTGAGGTAAGTTGTGGGATGGGCTGAGAACCTGTCACTTGGGAAAATCATTGTTATTTCTGAATTTCTTATTTTAGTCTTCTGTCAAATATGTCTCCATGGATGACGAAGATATGCTGACCAGCAAACAGTGCACCTTTGTCTTTTTTTGTGGCGTACTCCTAAGCGACGGACAATGCTAGATGTGACATCTCTGTGGATGGGTCATTCAAATTTGTCAGAAGGATGATGAGATAGGTGGTCCAGATAATTGGGTGCTTCTGGCAGGAATTGGTCATCCTGGGATACTGGCGCACTGGAATGCCTTCCTCCGCGGACTTAACATATTTCATAAACCACCTTTACGCATCCATACTTTTGCGACACCTTATATGAATCCAGGTGTCACCTCAGGTACACAACTGAGAAGAACCTGAGTTTTTGTCAGAAAGCTATTGGCTGCTGTAACTACCTGCTCATGAGTTATTTCATCGTCATCAGCATCATCATACTAAAACATGTGCACGAGACTATACAGTACTCACCTCTTATCGAGGCAAAAATAATAAAAACTATAATATTTGGCGCCAAGAAATATCCAATTGAACAGCAAGCAAATACACCACCGGAAACAGCCACCACTGTGCGTTCTCCGTACAAAGGGATGATAACACTGGTTGATACAACCGCTGTTAAGTAGAGAACATGAAATGATTCATTATAATTAATGTTATGGGGAGCAAATAAGGAAATGATACAAAAGTCATGATTCTCCATGTATGGTCGATTGTCTTTCCCCAGGTGAACCGTGACAAAAACTTCATGCATACAAAAATATAATACTAAAAGTTAGGTTCCAGGAAAGAGAAGAAGAGGCAAAACAAGACTACAATAGAAGCAGGATATCAAAGAAATTTAGAATATTACACTGAAAGAGGTCAGAATGTTTACACAGAACTGGGAGGTGTACAGAATGGCAGTAAGGACAACGTTCTGCGCAGAACTGAAAGGTGTATCGAGTGGCAGTAAGAACAGCGTTCTGCAAAACGACACGTCATTAAGAGAAAAAATTATTTCATTAGTATTTCTTCTAAGACCAACTCTTTTTCTTCTTGCTAATCTACTACAAATTACCTTCTGATTTCTTGCTAATCTACAAATTACCTTCTGATTTCTTGCTAATCTACTACAAATTACCTCTGATTTCTTGCTAATCTACTTCAAATTACCTTCTGATTTCTTGCTAATCTACAAATTACCTTCTGATTTCTTGCTAATCTACTTCAAATTACCTCTGATTTCTTGCTAATCTACAAATTACCTTCTGATTTCTTGCTAATCTACTACAAATTACCTCTGATTTCTTGCTAATCTACTACAAATTACCTCTGATTTCTTGCTAATCTACTACAAATTACCTTCTGATTTCTTGCTAATCTACAAATTACCTCTGATTTCTTGCTAATCTACTACAAATTACCTTCTGATTTCTTGCTAATCTACTACAAATTACCTTCTGATTTCTTGCTAATCTACTACAAATTACCTCTGATTTCTTGCTAATCTACTACAAATTACCTTCTGATTTCTTGCTAATCTACAAATTACCTTCTGATTTCTTGCTAATCTACTACAAATTACCTCTGATTTCTTGCTAATCTACTACAAATTACCTCTGATTTCTTGCTAATCTACTACAAATTACCTCTGATTTATTGCTAATCTACAAATTACCTTCTGATTTCTTGCTAATCTACAAATTACCTTCTGATTTCTTGCTAATCTACAAATTACCTTCTGATTTCTTGCTAATCTACTACAAATTACCTCTGATTTCTTGCTAATCTACAAATTACCTTCTGATTTCTTGCTAATCTACTACAAATTACCTACTGATTTCTTGCTAATCTACTACACATTACCTCTGATTTCTTCCTAATCTACAAATTACCTTCTGATTTCTTGCTAATCTACAAATTACCTACTGATTTCTTGCTAATCTACTACACATTACCTCTGATTTCTTGCTAATCTACAAATTACCTTCTGATTTCTTGCTAATCTACTTCAAATTACCTCTGATTTCTTGCTAATCTACTACAAATTACCTTCTGATTTCTTGCTAATCTACTACAAATTACCTCTGATTTCTTGCTAATCTACTACAAATTACCTTCTGATTTCTTGCTAATCTACAAATTACCTTCTGATTTCTTGCTAATCTACTACAAATTACCTCTGATTTCTTGCTAATCTACTACAAATTACCTCTGATTTCTTGCTAATCTACTACAAATTACCTCTGATTTATTGCTAATCTACAAATTACCTTCTGATTTCTTGCTAATCTACAAATTACCTTCTGATTTCTTGCTAATCTACAAATTACCTTCTGATTTCTTGCTAATCTACTACAAATTACCTCTGATTTCTTGCTAATCTACAAATTACCTTCTGATTTCTTGCTAATCTACTACAAATTACCTACTGATTTCTTGCTAATCTACTACACATTACCTCTGATTTCTTCCTAATCTACAAATTACCTTCTGATTTCTTGCTAATCTACAAATTACCTACTGATTTCTTGCTAATCTACTACACATTACCTCTGATTTCTTGCTAATCTACAAATTACCTTCTGATTTCTTGCTAATCTACTTCAAATTACCTCTGATTTCTTGCTAATCTACAAATTACGTTCTGATTTCTTGCTAATCTACTACAAATTACCTTCTGATTTCTTGCTAATCTACTACAAATTACCTTTGATTTCTTGCTAATCTACAAATTACCTTCTGATTTCTTGCTAATCTACTTCAAATTACCTCTGATTTCTTGCTAATCTACAAATTACCTTCTGATTTCTTGCTAATCTACAAATTACCTACTGATTTCTTGCTAATCTACAAATTACCTTCTGATTTCTTGCTAATCTACTTCAAAATTACCTACTGATTTCTTGCTAATCTACAAATTACCTTCTGATTTCTTGCTAATCTACAAATTACCTTCTGATTTCTTGCTAATCTACAAATTACCTACTGATTTCTTGCTAATCTACTTAAAATTACCTCTGATTTCTTGCTAATCTACAAATTACCTCTGATTTCTTGCTAATCTACAAATTACCTTCTGATTTCTTGCTAATATACTACAAATTACCTTCTGATTTCTTGCTAATCTACTACAAATTACCTCTGATTTCTTGCTAATCTACAAATTACTTACTGATTTCTTGCTAATCTACTACACATTACCTCTGATTTCTTGCTAATCTACTACAAATTACCTTTGATTTCTTGCTAATCTACAAATTACCTTCTGATTTCTTGCTAATCTACTTCAAATTACCTCTGATTTCTTGCTAATCTACAAATTACCTTCTGATTTCTTGCTAATCTACAAATTACCTACTGATTTCTTGCTAATCTAAAAATTACCTTCTGATTTCTTGCTAATCTACTTCAAAATTACCTACTGATTTCATTGCTAATCTACAAATTACCTTCTGATTTCTTGCTAATCTACAAATTACCTTCTGATTTCTTGCTAATCTACAAATTACCTTCTGATTTCTTGCTAATCTAGTTCAAAATTACCTACTGGTTTCTTGCTAATCTACAAATTACCTCTGATTTCTTGCTAATCTACAAATTACCTTTTGATTTCTTGCTAATCTACAAATTGCCTACTGATTTCTTGCTAATCTACTTCAAATTACCTCTGATTTCTTGCTAATCTACAAATTACCTCTGATTTCTTGCTAATCTACTACAAATTACCTTCTGATTTCTTGCTAATCTACTACAAATTACCTTCTGATTTCTTGCTAATCGTCTTCAAATTTCCTCTGATTTAGTAATAATCTGCTTCAATGGCAAAACACTGAAAGTATTTATATTGTATAGAAAACCACCACAGCCAACAAATGTTGGGTTGATAGCTACGTCCTGAATAGGATATGCTACCAATAATCTACTTCAAATTACCTCTGATTTATTAATGATCTACTTTAAATTACTCTGACAGCCGACTTCTTAATAATCTATTTTCCATTACTGGAATTTAAACTTACATATTTATTTCTGGAGTAAATCTTGTAGATCTGTGACAAGTTATTTCAATAATCTAATTTTCAAATGGTCAACAATGTTCATAGATCAAATGTGAAATCTTTGAAAGTGTACGAGGACAAAAAATGGTTTACATAATGTAAGTAGATGATAAATGGTAAGAGGGAGGGGCCATTATCATCAAGTAACGTCTCCGCTGCAACGGACCTCCAACATCATCTGATTCTTGCCATGGTGGTGTACACTGCTAGACTGTAACCTCTCATTCTCGTGATGTTTGTCTCCCACTTGTATCTCTGTGAGCATTTACAGCTCGAATAGGGCTCATTAGACATCTACAAACTATTATGCATGGTGATCATTTTAACTGAATTTTCAATAGTGGATGGTAAACATGGTCATCATGCCTTGTGATAGAGGAACACACACACATCTTCTGCTGACATCTGGCTCGCCTCCCTTCGACTTTACCCTCAAGTAAGGTCTTCAACAAATTGTCATATATTTTATTGTTAACATGTCCAAAATATTTTATTTCCTTTAATAATTCTTTCTTCCTATTAAGTATTGTTAGAACCTCTTTGTGTACTATGATCGTAGTCCAACCCCCGTTTTCGTTATTGTTTCCCCTTATTGCCAACCTATGCATTCTAATTTATCTAAATATTATATCAGTAAATAATCAACAATTAATTGAAATATTGAATGTTTAGTGTTAGGGGTTAATTATGTTTTACATAACTAATCCTAATCCTAACCCTAAATATAATTATTTTTAAATTAATAAATGATAAACATAGGCAAGAGAAATAATCACACAGGTAGACACTATCTGACACAACTAGGGATAGTTTGCGATCATAGTATCCCTCTTTGATAGTTTTCTTCTCTTTCCATGATGTTCTCCCTATTATCCTATTTATCCACATCTCACAGTCATCAATTCTGTCTTCTAAGTGATCGTTAATTGTCCATGTTTCTGAACCATACATTAACTCTTTCCTGACTAATCGCCACTATCGAGTGCTATCAATAGAATAGATGTAGCATGTTATAATTCTCATTTCTAACTTGTTTGTAATTTGTTTAGGTGTTAATATTTTCCTCATGTCATCGAAAATACTTTTATTCATTCCTATTTTCATTTTAACTCCTTTTCAATGGCCAGGTTTAAAAGATCAGGGATTGAAATGCGGTGTTGCTAGAATTGAACATTTTTGAGTGCTCAGAAGAATGATGGTCAACCAGCAAAGGACCGGTACTGTCAGCAGAAGTGTAATGGCGGATATACTCAAGGAGAGCAACTATGGACGTGTCCAGTTTTCAGTGATGATGATCCGACGAATAACTAACTAACTAACTAACTAACTAACTAACTAAGTAACTAACTAACTAACTAACTATTTTAACTTCTGTTTCCATCATCTCGGAGTATCAGTATGAGATATTGGTGATGTTGTATTTGTAGTTTCTCTCCATGTAGTGTTATCTTTACCACCTGCTCTTCTGTGATTTTGCTGATTAATTATCGTGGTATTTGTAATGTTTATATCCAGTCCATATTCTTTACTTGATTTATCGACTTTATCTATTGGTCTTTGTAGCTCCTGTTCACTTTCTGTTAAAGTGAGAAGTGACATCTGCATGTGACTTGTTGTTCAATTTGTTTGTGCGTTATTGATGTTTACAGGTACGCCTAGGCTGGTTATTGTAGTACTGAGGTCATGTTTAGTGATTTGTTTTTCTATAGAATTCACAGCCGCTGGACTATTAGCCAAGAATTAACAGTTTATATAATGTAAACACGCATGTGGTTGCGTCAGAGGGTCTCACCAATGCCCACTAGACATACCACCCATGCAACAGAAAACCTTAGTAGATGACATGCCGTTATATTGAGGTTATCTTCTTATAGAAGCTTCATGTCACTTCATCTATACAATTATGCTTCTCATGCTTTTATTTTGTTGTTGAAATGTCTTTATGCTTCGTTATTCTTATATATGTATGCACCCTCTGTGGTTGGGAGGGAGACAGAGATGTAATGCACAGCACTGGGAAGGAGGAAACTGACAGCACTGCTTTATCCTATGGCTGAGGCCCATCATAGGGGCACAGTGACTCAGGTCGTGACAATCCGTTCTACTTAAACATTTGGTTGCATGCCTGGAGCAATAGAGACGTTCGGCATAACCAGTAGTCAATTGGTGGCGGGGAATGAGCCCAGTGAACCCTATTTTGGTTGAAGTGGTTCGGAGTAGTGCATAGGTTGAAACCTACCTTCCTGGAGGTGTGATAGTTATTCTCTGGCACTAGCCCAGGGTGGGCCCAAAATCCACAAACTTCTCAGCAATATAGTGTTGAATCACTGGACTTGAGTTCATAGACCGCTGGATCAGCAACCAACCAACCACACAACCAACCAACCATATAATGTAAAACGATGACGAATAGTTTGTATTGTGTAAGGAAACTATGAAATGTGTATATAGTGTAAGAGGACGATAAACTGTTTATATAGTGTAAGAGGACGATAAACTGTTTATATAGTGTAAGAGGACGATAAACTGTTTATATAGTGTAAGAGGACGATAAACTGTTTATATCATGTATTCAGGTGTAATAAAGAATAGATGTAGCTAACATGATTATTGAAGATGTTTCATACTAGATTATGTTCTATATAAAGTCAACAGGAGAGACAAATATGATGCATAGTTGGCTTGTACATGGTACAGGAGACACACATATCACAAAGACATGTACAGGCGAGACACATATCACAAAGACATGTACAGAAGACACACATATCACAAAGACATGTACAGAAGACACACATATCACAAAGACGTGTACAGTAGACGCATATGTCACAAAGACATGTACAGAATAGATAACCGGTACAATCAAATATAAAAGAGGAGATACATTTGGTACTCCTACATACATAAAATACTTACAGAAGAGATGTGGTACAATTACATTACATGAAATACTTACATAATAGAAATATGGCACGAATACATACATAAACTACTTACATGAGACACTCAGAGACATAATGAAGCACATGACGGTCAGAGATGTAACTGTGACAGATGACTCATATTGTCTACCAATTTCCAGGAACAGAACTGACAAAGCTTGCATGGAAGTTCCAATCACAAGCATGCACATGAAGCTTGCTGTAAACCAAATAAAAATTGATAAAGTTAGTTACCAGAACCGGTATTTCTTCAGTCCGAGTTCGCTCTAAGGTGCTCAGTCTCTTCAACTCTTCAAGCAGATCCATAATGTCTTACGAAGCTGATGTCTGAGTGTCTGTATGATTAACACGCGGTCATACAAGTTTCCTGGAGTTGATGTTTACGTCTATGTCCTCCCGTTCCGTGACCATCAACAAAAAAATACCTGTTAGCTAAAGGAAAATCCAGCTTTCTAAAATGACTTATTTGACTATTCCCTTTAATTTCTTTGGCTATCTATTGATTATTGTCTTTCCCTAGGTAAATGATGGTTGATAGTATCCACACTTGCCGTTAAGCGATGGGGTGCTAGTCTCATTTGTCGTTCCAATGTCTAGGCTGGAATGTTTTCAAGGTTATCTTGATGTTGTTTTTTTAACCACCTTTCTCTTGGTCTATCTTTGGCTTTATACCCGGATATTCTTTTGTTATATGCTCTTATTGGCATTCAATGTTTGGCTTCATTCTCATAAGGTGACCGAACCATTTTACTTGCTGTCTCTCAATATGTTCGATTCATGATATTATACCATCTCTTTTCCTAATTTTTTCTTTTCTTGTTTTATCTAGTTTAGTAACCATTGCAGCTTTTCACATACATTTCATTTCATATGCAACGATTGGCTAAAAAAATGAAGTATAATCAATCAATCAATCAAGTGTCATGCCGAATGGCGTAGGCGATCACATTTCTCCAATCACATCTGTCTCTTGTGTTCTCAATAAGCTCGGTTGGTGAACTCTTTCCCTTCCACAATACTAGTCCATCTAGCAACTTTTTTCTTTGTCGTCCCCTATCTCATCTCCCCTTGATCTTTCCAGTGGTTATTAAGTGTTCAAGCTGTGTTCTTCTCAGCACATGCCCTAGAAACCTTGACTGTCTGCCCCTAATGTTTGATATGATTGCTCTTTTTATGCAGTTAGAAATATATTCATGCGATTTCTATTTTATATATATATATATATATATATATGATGGTATAGGTATTACTGACATGCCTGAGACAGAATAGTTTCTCTTCATCAAATTTATCAACAATTTCAACCCTTCAATTCACATCTAACATCTCTACTACTTCTGTCAACTTTCTTGACTTTATTGTCACTATTCATCCCCTTTACCGTAGCACATCTGTTTACTACAAACCAACTGATACACATATTTTCTACTCTACACTTCTTCTCATCTTCCTGCTTGTCGAAACTCTGTCATTCTCCCAGTTTCTTCGCCTTCGTCGCTTATATAATGATGATTACGACTTTCTTGACACATCCTCTGAGATGATTGATTTCTTTCATAGACGTTCGTTCCCTGGCCGTGTCCTTTCATCGGCATGGATTCGTGTCCGTAAGATGTCTCGACTTGATACCTTGACTAATACTCAGGGTACTTTATCCTCCTCTGATAGAGTTAAACATGTCCTTACTTTTCATCCCCATAACTCTACTGTCCGTCGAATCTTGTTCAAGCATCATTCCTTTCTCCAGTCTAATTCTGAAACACGAGCCGCTTTCCATGACTTTCCTTTAGTTGCCTATAGGTGTGACAAAAATCTTACTGACAACCTGGTCCACAGTCACCTCAGGTCTTATGTTCCTACTCATTTTGGCACTATTCGTTGCAAACACGATCGTTGCTACACAAGTCCCTATGTAGTACAGATCCGCTCTGTTTCATTTCCTAACGCCACTTTTACTATCGATAATGCCTTTACATGTGAATCCCGTAATGTCATTGTCGTTATCATATGTGATCTTTGTATCAAGAAGTATATAGGTGAAACTGTCTTACGTGTGACTGACCGCTTCTGTGGACATCTTCATGCTATACAATACAGAAAACGTACCCCTGTCGCCACTCATTTCAATGGTGATGGTCATCGTGGTGTCATCCGTATCAAGGTCACTGCCCTCAGATCCTGTACCACGGATGACAGATCTATTTACGCTCTTGAAAATCTATTTATTTTTAGTTTGGTGCCCTCAAGTCTTTTAGACTTCGAACATTCATTTGTTTAAATGTGTGCTGGTGTGGTCCTTATTGTATTGCTATCCCTGTTGTATTGGGTAATAATCTTTCATGTCTGTTATGATATCCGGTCCAATTTTCAGCAAAACCCGCTTCCATGACTATATGTTTCCATGTACATCAATCTCAACCTTGAAATATGTATTTTGTACATGTTAATAGTATATCTAGTTCCGTTGGGGTGGTAACATTGTCTTTACATTGTTTACTGTTGTCATTGTTTTTCACTGTTTGTTTTATGTATTCTTAAGAAAGACCTAACGTTTCGATACGTTGAAAATGTCCTGTGTATTGTAATTTGTATGTTTCCGTGTTTATACCTCATAACCCCCTAGGTTTTAACGATAGTCCGCCTGTTGTATTCAAGTGAAACATCAAAAAAATGTGTTCTACGTAAGTACTATTGTTGTTCCTTTTCACAGCAGTATTGCCTCATATTGATTGTCCTACTACTACAAAATCAACTACTACTATTACTACTACTACTACAATTAAAGCTGCTACGACAACTACCTCTGCTATGAGCACTATTTTAATGATTACTAACACTATACAAGTTAAATAAACTATTACTAACACTATACAAGTTACATAAACTATTACTAACACTATACAAGTTACATAAACTATTACTAACACTATACAAGTTACATGTACTATTACTACAATCACTGGAATGACTATTTCAATACTGACAACTAATGTTATCCTTAACATAATTATTATATAATTAACAGGCAACTCTATTATATAATTAACATAATTATTATATAATTAACAGGCAACTCTAAACATAATTATTATATACTTAATATGTGAATGGTACCTTACCAAAGCAAATGACCCAAGACCATCCACGATCTACAGGCAACTCTATCCTTCGCTTGTAGTTCGTCATCCCAATTATGTTTTATCTAACAATCTCAAGTTTGAGATGAGCTGATGACAGTTTCAAAATCTGATGGAATTTATCAATGTCCAGGTCGATGACATACTACAGATGTTGTTATTAACTTTCACTTCTTGAACGCCATATCTGCAACATCAAAATATATCTTATTTTAATTGTACAAGAATCAATGGGAACAAACGAAAATAGATAAGAAATGTTACTAGTATTTATAAATAAAACATACTAGCAACAAGACACAGACACAGACTACGTTTCGATTAGAAAACCTTCTTGATGATAATAGACGAAATATGAAGAAATTACGCAAGAAAATGAGTGTATGGCCTGGTGTACCTAAATACCCTGCATCCACTTACCGACAACTTATTTCTTTTCGGGCAAATGGCGCAAAGAAAACGGAGACATGTATTTACACTCTCTAGACTACATCATCCTGGAAATCTAGTAGGACAATTATTCTTCTGCAAGAGAGATCTGATGGGAGTTTGAGAACGAATTCACAACAAAAACCAAATGGTGACAACGTGGAAAAATGTTACAGTTATTGTTGACCTTTTTCAGAATATGTTTATCAAAAAGAAATATTTAAGGTTTTCATTTGAAGCAACCTCGTATAATAAAACCACCAATGAAGTCTCATGGAAGGAAATTTTTAAAAAAACTGTAGAAAGTTAGTATCAGGAACTGCCCGGAAAACGGATATGACACACTAGCAATGGGAAAACCTGAATACAATCCATTCTTAGATGTACGTCTGTTGAGATCTATTTCCGTTAGAAATAGATATCTGAAGGTTAACATATGTAACATCTACACAAGTCCATTTACAATATTCAGAAATCAATAAATGTTTACGTATATCTGAAGCAATAATAAAAGCTTCAAACATCTAGCACACAAAAAGTGTCTACGACTGCAAATGTTTGGAAACGGGCAGTTAATTTCAACATTTGCGACTACTAAAACATGCAATTTTATCGTGCATTTATTTCTGTTAATTTAAGCCTGCACTTTATTTCCAATTGCTTTTAGCGGTATATTATATTTTAAAATTATCTATATAAAAGTTCTTCAACACTGAACTGTTTCATTGATGGAAGTCGTTTATGCGTGAAGTAGTTAAGTGTAAACGCGTTTTGTGCTGGTGAAATATTTAATGAATACTCTGGGTACAGAACTGACAAGGTTCCAATGCTTTTTAAAATGTCCAAATACTGCTGAATCATGGATGATTGTAGTGTCATTTTGGTGGTCTCAATTAGTGATTCTCAAACGGAAAAATATGGCTCTTTAGGTTACCACAGCTTAATGAAGCTGTGTTCGTATGGTTTACGTCTGTAGGTCTCATCAATGGCCCGCTAGACAAACCACCCATGTAACAGAAAATCTTAGTGGATGACATGCCGTTATATTGAGGGTATCTTCTTATAGAAGATTCATGGCATGTCATCTATACAATTATGCTTCTCGTGCTTTTATTTTATTTTTGCAATGTATTGTATGCTTTACTTTTATATATGTATGGTTGGGGGGAAGCCAACGATGTACTGCGCAGCATTTGAGAGGGGGAAACTGACAACACTGTTTTTTTCCTTTTCTGGGGCTCATCATAGAGGCACATTGACTCAGGACGTGGCAATCCTTTTTACTTGAACATTTGCTTGCCTGCCTGAGACAGTAAAGTTCAGCATAACCAGTAGTCAATTGGTGGTGGGGAATGAGCAAAGTGAACCCTATCTTGGCTACAGTGGCTCGAAGCGGTGCACATGTTGAAACCTACCTTCCTGGTGGTGTAATAGTTATTCCCTTGCTCAGGCCCGGGGTAGAGCGAAAGTCTCCCCAGCAATATAATGCCAGTAAAATGGTATTGCGCAATTCGCTTCAGCTCATGGACCGCTGGATCAACAACCAATCAACCAATGATGCTGCAGGTAAAGAAAAATAACAGCTGTGGAGATTACGGATGTGTCTAAGTCAGGCGTTTATTAAAAATAACCAATGTAGTATATAAGATAAATACGTTCGCCAACAAATGAACAGACTTGGAGGCTGTCAATATATAATTGTGGGGGATAGTGAAAGAAGATAACTTTGCTAGGTTTGGGCTTGCAACTAGGCAAAGTTGACTATCTACAACTGTTTTTCAGGGACTGTTGAGAGTTGAAGAAGAAGAGGTGTTAAATAAAATATTAGAATGGCAATAGCAAGTAGCTGTCTGAATGATATTATTCTATTATTTTTCTAATGACTTATAACAGATGTATCTGGGTGGTTTTTGTGTGACTTTGTGCCTCCAATATGGCACGCCTATGCCCTTGACTGTTTACGCGTTCACTAATATTATTAGTTATCATTATAATAATTACTGTTATTATTACTTTTATTACTATTATTGTTGGTACTATGATTATTTCTTTTTCTATGATTATTTCTATGTATATGACTATCTCTATGATTACTGTTATTGTTATTAGTATTATTATTAGTGTTGTTATTTTTATTAGTATTATTATTATTAGTATTGAGTTGGTATTGTCTGGCAGTTAACACGACCTTTCAAAACTCCTGACAATTTTTAACAAATCTTATTTTTTTATCATGTTCAGGTCGTCTTGAATATTGTGCATCCATCTTTTGTGTGGCATTTGTTACATTTCCATTATCCCCTGAATCGTCGCCTTATCTACGCAGTCGCTTGGTATGATATGGCACAATATTGTAGTTTTCTTGAGAGAAACTTTCTGTCAGCAAGTTTTTATTTTCTCCCAATTACCTCAGAATGTTTCGTTGCTATTATTACTATTATTTTTATTGGTACAATACAAGAATCAGTGGACAGGTTTCTACGGAACAAATATATAACATAATTAAACGGAACGAAATTCTGATAACGACGCATATACCGACGCATCTAGTATTCTACACTTTGCGCGATGAGAGCCTCTGATCACTTGACTTGCGCGCTGCACACTGAGTGGGAGGTTGGTGGCCAGTTCATTACGTGCAAATCGATAGATATGTATTTTAAGATACGACTTTTTAAGTTTCCGAGATAGTGCAATAGCATATGAAATTTAAAAGTCAGACTGATTCTTGTATTGTACCTTTTTATTATTATTATTATTACTATTATTTAGGGCTGCGGAAATTAACGATTAATTAATGGATTAATCGTTAAAAATGTTAATCGATTTAAATTAATTTGATCGATTAAAATTTAAGAAAATATTTTAAATATATTTTTCAGTTTCTTAATTATTTTTTGTTACTTACTTTTCCCGCGTATTATTATTATTTATTTAGACGTGCAAATTTAAGCGGAAAGTTGAACAAAGATTTGATTTTTAAATCACTTACGTCTCTGCTACAGTTTGAATTAACAACATTTGTGTGTGAACTGTGAAGCTAAGTCATGGATTGTTGCAACATTTTTGTGTGAACTGTGAAGTTAAGTCATGGATTGTTGCAACATTTTTGTGTGAACTGTGAAGCTAAGTCATGGATTGTTGCAACATTTTTGTGTGAACTGTGAAGCTAAGTCATGGATTGTTGCAACATTTTTGTGTGAACTGTGAAGTTAAGTCATGGATTGTTGCAACATTTTTGTGTGAACTGTGAAGCTAAGTCATGGATTGTTGCAACATTTTTGTGTGAACTGTGAAGCTAAGTCATGGATTGTTGCAACATTTTTGTGTGAACTGTGAAGTTAAGTCATGGATTGTTGCAACATTTGTGTGTGAACTGTGAAGTTAAGTCATGGATTGTTGCAACATTTTTGTGTGAACTGTGAAGTTAAGTCATGGATTGTTACAGATCAGATACAAGTAGTTGCGTTATAATTAATCGATATTAATCTATTAAATCTTTTTCTGATTAATCCAACAAAAAAATTGTAATCAGTACCAGCCCTACCACTACAACTATTATTATTATTATTATTATTATTATTACTACTATTATTATTTGTATTACTATTATTACTACTATTATTACTATTATAATTATTACTATTATTATTTTTATTATTACTATTATTATTTTTATTATTATTATTGTTATTATTACTATTATTATTATTATTATTATTATTATTATTACTATTATTAGTATTTTTATTATTATTATTATTATTATTATTATTATTACTATTATTATTTTTATTATTATTATTGTTATTATTACTATTATTATTATTATTATTATTATTATCATTATTACTATTATTAGTATTTTTATTATTATTATTATTATTATTATTATTATTACTATTATTATTATTATTATTATTATTATTATTACTATTAGGATTATTATTATTATTATTATTATTATTATTTTTATTATTATTGCTATTATTATTACTACTACTATTATTATTATTATTATTACTATTATTATTATTATTGCTATTATTATTACTACTATTATTATTATTATTATTATTATTATTGCTGTTACTTTTATTGTTATTATTACTATAACTATTGTTGTCACAACTGGGTGGGGGGTTGACTAATAATGGGGTGACAACTGGGGATAATCAATATTGCCGAGGATCTCCCTAATGTAGTGGATAAGCTGTTCGCCTTGTGCTCAAGATGCATGGTTCGAATCCGGCTCGTGTCGCCTTTCTACAAAGTATATTTTTTCTGAGATTCCTGTGAATTATCACTTGAAGCTACGGAGTTACGTACTATATGTGGTACTCTCGGCAGATGGCGTTCCGCTTCGTTGAGAGTTATGGAGTACATGCGGGAAACCAACTACAGTAAAGTCAATCCTCTACGACTTTTGAACCTTTTTTTGAACCCTTTGTTACAATTATTTCTATTACTAATACTATTGCTATTACTATTCTAATTATTATTACAACTACTATTACTATTATTACTATTAATACTGTTACTATTACTAATATTACTATAATTATTATTGCTATTATTATTACTACTGCTATTGCTATTACTATTACTAATAGTATTATTTTTATTTGTACTGTTACTATTACTATGATTACTATTACTATTACTATTACTGTTATTATTGTAGATGATTTAAATCCGGAATATGTCAACAAGCATACACAGCGAGTTAAATCCTGTTTATATGTTAATTATTTTGTTAATACATTTAGTATGTGACTTTTCAAGTGGCGCAGTGAATTCAATGTGGACCCAGCTGTCGGGTTTTGTTTTTCTACGCGCGATTCACCACCTCACATGAAAAAAGCGGTGGTACCCACGACTCTGGTTCAGAGCTTTTAATTGTCTTACTACACGTCCATCACCAGAATACCCCTGCGCGCAGATGCTAAACAGTGATATTTATTTTGGCTGATACAATACATAATATAATTGGTGACTGCGTATACTGTGCGTCTCCAGCAAATGAAAATCAACGTAATAGTAAGACCAGCCACGTTAAGTGATGGTGTCTCGGATCTGTGCGAAGGATTACTTTAGTGAAGCGCTGACGCGATAAAACAATGTAGGGCGTGGTTCCTGAGTACACACACACGTGTCATCATATATGTCATTTTGGAGGTTGTCATCTGACAGATGAGACTTGAGCTACAGTGTGTGTGTGCTGTATTGCTCCCAGTTCTTTAATCCATGTAGATGACATTTGGTACTCAAACCGCAGTCACCCAGAAATATACATAAGGCACTACCTTCGGTAGTATGTCAACTAAAACGTAAACATGAACTAGTTTCCGATTTGCGTGTTATCTATTGGTTGGCCTTGTCTATTTTTGTCATGCGACTCCAAGTATGTAAAGAGCGACCAATTAAAAGCTCAACAATGATGAAAAACATAACTAACAGGGTACAAATTAATTCAGCTAGTTGGCATGTACCGTCCAGAGCCACGTATACGTTCATGCTACAACTTTAAGAGAAGATTCGGTTTCTAAATACTTTGAAACGATATCCCGTCCTTGAATCTTGTTTCACGAGTATAGATTTTTAAAAATCAGTGTATACCAAGTCCTTCTTTAAACAGTCCTGCGTGTCGATCTCACGCCACAACGTTTATCTTTATCTGATTGTATTCCGTACTTGTAATTGTTTCGCAACATGATGTATATACACATAGACTAATAAAGCTGTCGCATCAGTTAACGACGATTGGCTCTGCCCAGGAGATCAGAACGCGAGACTAACCAGGATCAGGATTTGCCTTTTTAGTATTTCAGTAATGGAAATTCGGGCTATTTTATAGTAAGAACTGACTCTTATTGTGACGTTGTGAAACGATATTATATATATATAATCTATGGTCCATCATGGAGACATGGGCTTCCCTATAGTTCTAATACATTTTATTGAAAAACTATATCACCAACAACAATAAACAGTAAGAGTAGAGGGTAAATAATCTGAATGGTTCGCTGATCAAAGTGGAGTGAGACAAGGATGCACTCTATTCCCGTATATTTTTTAAGATCTATGCAGAGAATATAATGAGAAATATAAAAGAAGAACTAGAGGAAAATGCGTTTCACTCATTAAATATCTGATTGCACAGAAAACAAGGATTTAAGAATAATCAAGAACATGTACTGGCAACAAACAGCAGCAATAAGAGTAGGAAATCAATTTGGCCCTTTTCAAAAAATAAAACAAGGAGTCAGACAGGGATGCGTGCTTTCACCAGACCTGTTCTCTTTATACAGTGAAAACATATTGCTTGCAATAGTAGATATCCCAGAAATATCAGAGGGAGGACATAACATAAATAATTTGAGATATGCGGATGACACTGTTCTGATTGCAAAAAATGAGGAAGACCTTCAAAACTTAATTAAAGTAGTAGTCATAGAAAGCAAAGAGAAAGGCCTCTTCCTAAATATCAAGAAAACAGAAGTAATGGTTATTTCAAAGAAAGAAAATAACACACCTTGCAAGATCATAATGAATGATATAGTATTAAAATAGGTCCACCAATTCAAATATCTAGGTACAATTATTACAGCAGATGGAAGAAGTTGAACAGAAATAAGATGCAGAATAGGACAGGCAAAAACAACATTCAGAAAAATGAAAAATATACTGTGTAATATGACCTTGTCATTAGAGGTGAGAAAGAGAGTTCTGCAGTGCTATATAGCCCCTATACTAACATATGGGTGCGAGTCTTGGACAATAAACAAACTGGAAAGTGGGAGATTGGAAGCAACAGAGATGTGGTTCTACAGAAGAAGGCTGAGAATACCATGGACTGCCAGAAAAACTAATGTGGAGGTGTTAAAAGAGTTAAATGCGAAACGGACCTTAATCAACAATATAATAAAAATGCAATCTTCTTTTTTTTTGGCCACTTCATGAGACAGGCAGGTTTAGAGAACATAATCACAACAGGCAAGATTGAAGGCACCAGAGACAGAGGGCGACAACGTGAGAAAATATTAGACAGTTTGACAACCTGGCACGGCAAAGAAACAACAACGACTTTGATACATAATACTGTGGACAGAGAGCTGTGGAGAGCCAAACCCGCCTACGCCACCCGGCATGGCACCTGATGATGATGACAGAAAACAAAAAGTATGACAACAGACAAAACAAAGATCACTCCGATTATGATAAACATAGACAATATAGAGCTAGAATGCGTAGCAAAATTCGAATATCTGGGAGCAAATATAAACAGTTCCGGAGATTTTTCAGTCGACATAGAAGAAGACTCGCAATTGCAACACTCAAATTAACACAAATGAGAAAGCTATGGCAAAATAATAATAATAACACTAAATTAACCACGGGTTTTGCCAGTTGCAACATATGGATGCGAGAATTGGACTTTAAACAAGACAATATCAAAAAGAATAAATTCATTTGAAATGAAAGATCATAAGAATATCATGGACTGAGAAAAAAGAAGAACACTGAAATTTTGAAATTACTGAAACTAAATGAAAGGTGGTTTCTACGTACCATCAAAAGAAGGAAGCTACAATATTTTGGACACGTTAAGTGACATGATAATATCGAAAGACTGAATCTGTAGAGCAGAGTGCCGGGTAAGAGAAAAAGAGGAAGACCAAGAAAACAATGGACCACCGACAACGAAGAATATGTATCTGGCCAATGCAGCCGTAACAGAGAGTATTCACGACGAAGAAAACGTTCTGGAAAGAATATGACACTTTATATATATATATATATATATATATATATATATATATATATATATATATATATATATATATATATATATATATATATATATATATATATATATATATATATATAGAAAGAGAGAGAGAGAGAGAGAGAGAGAGAGAGAGAGCTGTTCTTTTTCATGAATATTCACAAAATGTACGTCTTCAAGTTGTGAAAGATTGACAGAAGACGTCACAAATGTGCACTTGAAATCTATGACGGATTTACGACATCCTTGAAAACTATTTGTGAATCCTGTTTAGACAAGGATTAAGGAACCTTTTACACTTGTGAATACGCTGCAAT